>JARYHS010012985.1:0-38511 GCA_031002005.1 Vandiemenella viatica | reverse complement strand
TTAATAAGAAAAAACCTTGGTCACTGGAGAATGTGATTAATGAAGACAAGTTAGTGACAGATGCTGAGTGAGGCAAATTGAAAACAGACACAAGAGAAGCAGACCTAATTTTATAACAGCATGGTTGTATTAGCAAACATCATATTCACTAAGACAATTTCATATACCTTTATATAAATGTCTTATTATTATTAATAGGATTAGACATAACTTGTCATTGGCTTAACGTGATGATAATCATGTGGATGTAACTCTTCAGTATTAGTGCAAAACTTTGATACTAGAAATAAACCTGTTACAAACTTTAAAAAAAATTGTTACACCATAAATATAAAATAAGAAGTTCTACCCCTACCTGCTTCGTGATGTTCTGATATTGTATTTATGCATCTGTAGTTTCACCTCAACTTTAAATACTTCAGAGCACTGTTTACAAGTATATAAAGGGACAGAAATGGCTGAGACATGGTAGAAGACGTGTTTTGTTAGAGAGCACCACAATAAAAATGTCTGTGCACAAAATGCACAGCCAAGTTCCAATAAAGATGGTGCTTTAAACAATAATCTTAAAAAAAAAATTAGTTCACTTACTGCAAAATATACATTAAACTAATACAGAGTTATATCCGGGTAGCATACAATATGTCAAATAAAAGATTAAAGCAATAAAATTTCTGTGATCTTTATTTAAATCAGTATAATATTGTTTTTTGTATTAGATTTCCTAGATACTCATAACCACGCCAGTCTCAATTGTAATATGCAGTATCAGGAGGCAGTGGTGAGTTTTTTGGACATCTTGAGAGTATAGCATATTTTTTGGTTTCCTGTTGGTACCTTGAGATACCGGAAAATGGCCATCACTAAGCTTCTGGTCAGAGAATACACACAAGGCTCGATTTGCGATCCATTAAGCAGGGATATAGGACTGGAAATAGCATACAGATAGTTTAGATAATACTGATACTGCTATGATTAAATGCTTTGTCAGTGAATATTTACTGTTCCTAGAAAGGAATTTTTGAATATAACTGAAAACAACAGCATAGTATTTAGCAATCCTACTAAGGGTTGTAGACATGTTAGAATAAGGTTGGTACCTCATTAGGAAAGTTATATCAGAATTCCAATGTAAAGACTGAATCTACACCTATTTACAGAAATCCAGTATACAGGTACATATGCTCTCAGTTTGATAAGCATTTAAGTTTTGAAGCCCAGTGCAAGAAGACAACAGGGATGTCATAAATAAAAATACTAGTGTCAATCAGAAAATATATACTATTTCATTCCAAGTAACAAGGAAAATCTGAGGGTAGTTGGTGAATGGTAATACACTGGCATAGCATTCAAAATGGTGCAGGTTTCATTTCCTATACAGCATTTAGTTTCAGTTTTCTACAATTTACAAAAATCTGTCAAGGATAATGATACGATGGTTGCTTCTGAAATGTCATCGTCAAATTCTTTCCTTGCCCCCAATCCTTTCACACCTCTAATCACCTCGATGTTGATGTAGTAAAACTCTAAGCAAAAAATAATAAAACAGAAAATGTGATAGTCCACGTATGCTATAAAACTGTGATATCCATATCTGTATATTAATATGTCTATTGACACTTTCTATAGTAAAGGTAGACAAATATTTTTTCAAGGCTTTGATGGAATTTGTATCATGGCAATGCACACAGAATAATCATATTGAGTAACACCATTCTTCCCTAAGGTAAACCACATCTATCAATTTAAAAGAAGTTAAGGGAGAGCTACTGACTATTCTCTACTTCAGATTATGTGCAAAGTTGAATTAAATTTTAATCAATTAGTTTCACTATACATCTTGAAAAATTATGTTTTATATAGTATGTAAAAGTCAATACAGAAAGCAGATTAGTATAATTCAAATCTCAAGGTAGATTTGACAGTAATATAGAAAGACGAGAATCAAAATACTTATCATCTCCCCAGTACATAAATCCTCATACATTCTTTGGTCACAAAAAAAAGGGACCACAATAAATTTTAATGACAAATATTGTGTACACATTTATACACTTCCCCATTTTTATAGACCCAATATGTATTCATAGGAATTCGTCACATGTGGGATTTGAATCCATTCTTCCATTCAGTAGCTGAGATTTTATCTAAGCACTTTAGACCACTCAGCCAACCTAATCACTAAAGACTGAATTAAATTTTGTCTAATGGTGCTCAAGAGACATAACAGTCGCAGTGTACAGACCCAATTTAAGCACAATAATTATTGTGCTATCCATGAAAAACTTTAGAAATGCATAGTGACGATTTTAATTGATAATCAGTAAAAAATTAAATGTTATATTCCTCGAAATGTACAATTAATTTGATGCCAGAAAGAGGAATAATACAGCCATGTTATAAATCCACAGCAGTAAGTAAAAAATTACAGTACATAAAGAAACATCTCTCACAGGAAGACAAATAGTGTATTAATAACTTACGAAATTACTAGTATGTAGTGAAAACGATATGCATACAGCTTTTTTAAAAATAATTTAGAAGTCTATACCCTGTTGAATGGTCTTGTTATGAAAATTGTGGAAAATATAGTTCGGGTTTTAATCTGCTCTACTATTTGAAGTATGGTGTCATAACATAGCTTAAAAATAAATAAAAAAAATATAAAAAAAATATAAAAAAAAATAAAAAACAACTGATTGGTTGAATACCTTATAATTTCTTCAGACTTTAGTCTCGTTGACAATGATTTTAATAGAACTGCGATAAGGTATCTTGTTTTTCTATCATTGAAGTTATTGTAAAATTCAAGCAACAAGACACAGTGAAGCTTCATAGACAGCCATGAATCAGTGTGGTCTAAGTGTCCACTATTAGAATGAGGCATTTTAGGCTCACCTGACAAAATGAGGAAAATTAAGTGCAGTACTTTGGGGATAGAAGAACTAAGATAGTCCACAATCCACAGGTTGGTTAGATCATTCTGAAGGCGGCTTACTAGGCCATTGTATCAGAGGTAAGAAGGTCAGTTTACTTCATCTGTGACCTATAGTGTAATACAGAATCTGGACCATGGAATGACCTTGCATAGCTGATATTGTTTAGTTGACAAGATGGGTTAATCTGTAGCTAAGCCGTTTCTCGTCAGCATAGTCTAGCCAGCAATACATTCCGCTAAGTTGTCTTCCATTATAAAAGTCTACACCAGTAACCATCAATCATAAACGCGAGTCAGAAACAGCCTTGCAGTAGTGCACCAACGATTGTAACATGTAAAGTGCTACAATAAACAGGTAGTTCAGCAGTTAACGTCGTGTCATTCATATTAAGGATAGATTATCAGCTAGTCATTTCACAAGTGCTAGCCTTCCTATCCACGTTGTTGGACGTAAACCAGCTGGTGTCAGACCTGATATAATTCAACCTCTTATTAGTAACATCAAGCAGACGAAGACATCACTTGAATCAAGATGATAATGCAAGACAGACTACAAGAGGGTTAGCAAATCCCAAAGGTCAGTCAAATCCAACCCGGGGTCCTCAAACTAGTTAACCACCCACAAAGTATAGACCACTCGAAACCAGACAACTGGTGTCAAGGCGTGTAATATTATCACGCTATATGACCATTGGTGTCAGAAGTGGGATATGAACACAGGACCCCGTAAAATTGTGGCCTGAGAGACGAATTGCAAGGGAAAAAGAGAGAGAGAGACTGGCAAGTAGTAGTTTTGCTGGCGGACAGGCGTGAGATCGGGAAACTGTTGATAGCGATAATAATCAGTTATTATAAAAGTATATCACATCGGCAACGAAGAGCTTTGATCAACACGGGCAAGATGCGACACGATGAGAACAGCTGGAGGCGGCACATTTTATAGTCACAGCGGGTGTCGAGTTCGCAGCGAACGGCGGCGGCAATGAGTCCTCAGAAATATGGTGAGTTTTGAGCACACGCAAGCGCTTGGCAATGTATAACTAGTTTTTTGCGAGAAAATAGCATCATATTAAAGCCAGAAGTAATGTTTTCGCAGTAAATTGTATGATAATTACGCGAATGCTTCATAATGATTATCGAACGCATTTGTATTTGGTTTCCTTCAGGAGAAACTACGTTCAAACTTTATAGAAGTTAAAAAATATTTCAAAGTGTGCGATTCAGGTCAAAAACAATGTGCCATCAAGCAAAATCACAGGTTTATCAGTGAATGAAATGGCAGAATAAATTTAAAATAATTAATTACAGCGATGGTATTGTCAAGGGGACAGTATCGATTCGAAAGGACAGCTGATAGTCAGAAAATATATTTCTCTTCAAAATTACGTTTTCCAAATAAACTGTAACTTAAAAAAATAATAATAGTAATAATTCTCAGATAAGAGAAGCATGTACATTTAATTTATAAAAGATACAGGTAGTTGAATAGTTCGCGACTTTGGTCGGAAGTGCACGCTGAATAGAGTGGCTAACTTTATCAACAGTTTTCATAAAAGTTTCAAAAATGTTCGGTAAGATGAAATAACCTTATCGTTTCGGGTGATTCCCACTTCATTTAAATGTAATACAAAGTTAAGAAAAATTATTTTGCCTTAGTTTAAAATATTTAAGATTTAGAAAACAATAGAGTTTTAAGAGTTCCAAAGATAGAATAATTGATATGCGTTCATTGGGATTAATCCCTTACGACAGAAATCTAACTTTGCTACCTTTTTTATGTCGTTAGGAGAAAATGACTGAAGATAAAGTGTGTTCTATGTGGCGTACGAGTGAAAAATGGATAACATGTAATTTATTGTCTTCTTACAATTAGGTATAAGAATAAAATATATTTTAAAGATCTGTTTTAAACAAATATAGAGCCACTTTGAGCCATAATATATAATGCAGAAATTGGTGAGTGTGAAGTGAAATGCTATATCAGAAAAAAAGTAACATATCAATTAGTGCATTGTTAATGGACAGTTAAAAATAAAATCTAGTTTTATTGCCGCGTTGTTAACATTGTAAATGAAGTATTAAAAGAATAAGCTTGATTAAAAGCCTGTAAGCTGGTGAATCAAAGTGAACTTATGCATTGTACGTGCTAGGGTAGGTAACATAAAGATGGAAGAGAATAATTGTTGTGTATAAAATAAGAAGTTTTAAAATAAGTGCTCAGGTATAGACAGGTTTACATCGATAAAATATGTGCTGAAATAGTCCACTTGTTGAATGGTATTTGTAAGTTAAGAAGCTGCAGCAACTTGAATAAAATTAAATAATGAAATGTGGTGCGCAGTGCGGAATGCGTGTCAGTACGTAATGACGGACGCAATTTACGATGCATGTCGTGGAACACGGCGGATATATGCACAAGTTACTATTAGCAACGTTGATATCGGGAAGGAATATGACAACCTATCGCAGCTGCAATAGCTCTCAGTAGGTTAATTCTGGGATATCATATAGAGAAGTAAGTACATTTCAATATGCATTGTTCAGGTATTTAATTTTTAATTTAATTTAATTGCAATGGAGCACAGGCTCCGGTGGCAATTTCCCTACACACCCATCTTCCCCCTATCCTGCACCTACCTACATTTGCCCACTACAAATTTTATCTTTAAATTCTTTCAAAGTTTTCTGTAAATTATTCATCATTTCTCTTGGTAACTCATTCCAATCCCTGACACCCTTACATAAAAAAGAGAATCTTCCTACACCCTTGTGCCTGAAAACGAGTGCAGCTTATGGTCATGGTCATCTTTTCCCTTCCATGCACTACTTTTCATACCTATTGCAATATCTTTCCATGCCTCATCGCCAGTATATGCCCTGTACTCTCCCATGACCCTCCTCATTCTCCTCCTGTCTTGCAATGAATCCCATGCCAGCTCCTTTATCATATCCGTCACTGATTGCATTGTGCGATAATTTCCAGAAACAAATCTAGCAGCCCTTTTTTGCACCCTCTCCAACTCCTGTATTTGATACGTAATATGAGGGTCCCATACTACACTACCATATTCGAGCAATCATGAGCGCCGGCAGGATTACTTTAAGGGGGGTGCATCTTTTTTTTTTATACATTATATATAACACTTTTTCACTAAGGATACTGAATTTATTAACAAGGTGTTGAAGAAATTATTGCGCCTTCAGTTATTAATCAAACAATGAATTTAATAATAAAATTTTTGTTTCTTAATCTTTTTCTGTGCATTCTCTTTCATAGTAGGGGGGTGCAAGTGCACCCCCTTGCACCCCCCGCCCGGCGCCCATGCGAGCAATGGTCTGACCAAAGTTTTGTAACCCAATTCCTTGACTTCTCTCGTACATCCCCTCATCACTCTCTCCAACAAGTGCAGAACCTTTTCCTACCACCTGTCCTATGTGTCCTGCCCAGTTAAGTTTGTTATCAAAAGTAATTCCAAGATATTTACATTTCAAGTCTTCAGCAAGCAATTCTTTCCCCACCTTATATTCATAATTAACCTTTCATTTTTTATTTGTGTATCTAATAAGCTGACTCTTTTTTGCATTTATCTTCATTCCATGTTCACCAACCCAATTAGATATCCTGTCCAGATCACCCTGCAACTGTTTACAATCCTCTATCGTTTTGATTCTTTTATACAGCATTATGTCATCTGCAAAAAATCTAATTTCAGATAGTAAACAATCAACACAATTATTCATTAGAATAATGAATAGCAATGGTCCCAATACGCTACCCTGTGGCACACCCATTTTTACCTCCACTTCTTTTGATACTACATTTCTTACCCTAACTTTCTGTTTTCTACCTTTTAAAAATTCTTCTACCCAGCAAATGACTTTATTATCCACTCTAATGGTTTTTACCTTATTTACTACCATTTTATGACTTACTCTGTCAAACGCCTTAGACCAGTGTTTCCCAACCTTTTTTAGGTCATGTTCCACTTTTAACATTTTTTTTTTTCGCCCCCATACATTATTCTTAGTAAAAAATTATTTGTTATCATAGAAACTCATATAGGATGGTTTTTGAAAGAAAACACTTTAATATCTATTGTCATAAAACACAGTAGGGCCTAAGTAAAATTAAAAAACATATAATGAAATACTAAAATCCAAAAGATTTTTAATAAGGATTTATTATGGCAATTTAGTGTGACCCTTTCAAGAATTTGCTTTTTTGCTATATGTTGTACCTATATCTAGCATTGCATTTAAATAACCCGAAGAGAAAGCGGTAAAATCGTATCAAGTCAATTTCTAAATTGCCCCCCTGTGGGGCGTGGGCCCCACGTTGGGAAACATTGCCTTAGACAGATCTAGTGCTACACTATCAATTTGGCCTCCCTTGTCCATTTCATCTGAAATATCTTGCATATATCCCACCAACTGAGAGTCGCATGAATATCCTTCCCTGAAACCATGTTGCCTGCTTGAAAACCACTTATGTTCCTCACATATATTTCTGATGTGGTTGCATACCAATCTTTCCATTAATTTACCTACCACTGATGTCAAACTGATTGGCCTGTAATTCTCAACTCTATTTCTCACCCCTCCCTTATGTACCGGTACTACTATTGCACTTTTCAGGTCCTGTGGTAAGCAGCAAGTGTCTAGACACAATTTAAATAATATTTCAAGATAAGGTACAATGTCACATATGGCTATCTTTAAGATATCTGTAGTAATATTATCTTCACCAGCCCCTTTATTTTTTTTCAGCTTTCTTATTTTCCTTCATGATTCCTTCAGGATGGATATCAAAGTTTTTACTACGTATCGTCATTACTAATTGTGTTGTTAAACTCGTTCTCCGAATTAGACCCTCCTGTTTCTGATTCATTGTCCCTAATGCTTTCACTGAACCAGTTACTTAAAAGCTCTGCCTTTTTCAAATCGTCAGTAACTTCTTCTCCATCCTTATCTATAAGTGTCTCTACACCCTCCCTTCCCCTCAGTTTCCTGATATAGCTATATATAGAAATTTCTAGATTCATCAGTCAATGGTCCTCCTGCACTGACAATACTCTTCATAAACCCATCATTAGCCATTTTCTTTGCTGTTATTAAGTCCTTGTTTAGTTGTTTTAAATATTCCCTACTACCCTGCTGTCTCTTAACTCTGTTATGTTTTTTTCTTACCAACCTCTTTAACCTCCTCACTTCCCTATTATAGTATATAGGTTCTCTACTTCTCTTTATTTTCTGCTTTGGAATAAATTTTTCTTCCCCTTTCTTATTATCTCCTTGAATTCTTCCCACCTTGACTCTACTGTACCTGAGCCTTCCTTCCATTTGCTGAATCGTTCTCTGAAATATCTCTTCAAATTTGAAACCTAGTGCCTTTTTATAATTGTACCTATTTCCCCCTTCAATTTTGGCTGCTAGTTTACTGAATCCTCTAATATCCATCAGAACTGCTTCATGATCACTTATTCCTTCAGTTACTTGATACCTCAAAAGGTTTCATCAGGCTTAATTAGAAATATATCCAAAATATTTTGTTCCCTAGTGTTTTACTCAACCACTTGTGTAAATTCTCCTTCCCTTATTAAGACATTTGCAAATCTTTGTTCCCTTGTGTTATTTATCTTATTCCCTTCCCAGTTTACACCTGGTAAATTTAAATCCCCGCCGATGATGATCATTCTATTCTCACCTCTGATATGTGAGTATGAATTTAATTTCTCCCCAAGAGCCTCATCCTCTTCTGTCATTCTTCAGCTGCAGGTAAACAGCCATCACCCTGATTTTTTCTTTTTTATTACCCCAGAAATCTACCCCAAGTAACTCATGGTCTTGATCTATGAACGCCAGTGAACTGTGGTAGTTATTGCTAACTAGTATGAAGACTCCTCCACCAATTGCTCCTCTATCTCTGCGGTACACTCTGTAACCATCAGGAAAAACCTCACTGTCTAGTACTTCTTCTTTTAACCAACTCTCTACCCCAATTATTACTTGTGGTTTGTGCATCTCTATTAAGTTTGCAAATTCGATTACTTTGTTCATTATACTTCTACAATTTACCATTAACACCCTTACTACTGGCTTTACATTTTCAGAATTTATCTCCTCTTTCCCACTTTTACCGCAGTCAGTTATTGTTTCAGCCATTTCATCTATTTCTTTAATATCTGTGACTTTCCCCATCGCGAATCTGCAATCAGTATCACTTTGATAATCTATTTCTGTCCCTTCACCAGCAGCCCCTAACCTAAAAAAGGCACAGTCCTGACCCCATCATCACTGGAAACGGGCTCCCTCACTGCTTTAGCTAACAACTCATTATCAAGCAAGCATTAGTGTCCAAACATTGTCTTCTAATGAAGAAACGCTTGCATAACCGTTCGGTTCAGAAACGCATCCAGGATGAGGGGGAGGCATCCTCTGAATTGCCATGTGGTTTACAAAACGGGTCTATTTGCTACGTTAAATTTGGGAGATAACTCTAAATTATTGTGAAAAATCAAATTATGATAAATTAAATGGAAGGCTTGAAAAATTTGGCAGTAGGAAGACAACGGTATTATTATCGGATCTTGATCAAATAAAAACCTCTAGCCTTGGTAAATAATAAATCTGCAGGAATAACGTTGGGTCAATGAGTATATGGTTTAATGGTTAGCGTCACAAATCAACTGGAAATAACCGGGGTTATAGCCATGGCCAAGCTATAGTATTCTGGATGCACCCATGTAACTGGTCAGAGGATCCAGGATAAAATGTTAAGCACCAGGTAGAAAGTAATGAAAAGGTACTTTTTTTAAAAAAAAATTATCTCACATTTATACAGCCTAATATCTAGATACTAAATTAGGCCCTATTACATACATTTTTAAAAAAATTATTGATTAAGCCAGTGTAGCTGGTTTCATTACTGCTTAATCTGGCCTCTCAGCTGTGTGGATTACCGGATAGCCTCCACAGTCTCCCGTCCCCGTGAGGAGGCAGGCCTAACCTGTTTTCTGGCGAAACCATGTTAACAGTTTACAATTTATAGTCTAAGAAAGTTTTATGTAAGAAATTAGCATATTTTTCTGCTTCACTTAGCTAATTGGTAACTGATACGAAATGATAAATTATTAAATATTAAACAATATACATTACAGATGGGTAAATGAATAACAATATTTTCATTAGTAGTTATTTGACAATTACAGTGCGAGCTTACAGTTGTTTGTCGGTTAGTGAATACATGATCACATTACATCAGGTTGTATTAAAATGAATTTCTAACAACAACTTTTTAAGATACAGATCTACTGGGATTTACAATACATGGGTTATTATTTTCACAGTTTCTACATGCATACATTAGTACTGCCTGCTTCGCTTCTACAGCCTTGAACCAGTTCGTGTGATATCGAAATTCCATTACTATTAATTTGTGACTTGTTTTTTGAAAGGTATTTTTTTAAACTATATTAAAGGGATGGTAACATTCCATATCTTTCCTCAATGTCATTGGGCAATTTTTATGCCTTTTAGTAATACAAAAACTGCCCATTTTTATTTGCATCAGTTTGTGCTCAATACGCACGCGGCCTGTGAGGTATTAACCTCGCTGGCTAGGTGCTGTATCGGCACTGCTGACCACTGTAAATTCCGTGGCAAACACGACCTGGCTCCGGCTTTGTAAACATTTACAGTTCCTTGACTATCAATTACATGATGATTATGTTGTAGTACGCCAGCTAAGGACGCTACATCTTGGAAGGATATAACTGTTTTTATTATTATTTACATCTTTCTGTATTCACCACACTATTCCTTCCACCATTATTATCCCGGAAACAGTCAACCATTCCTGGTCCGTCTGGCATTTCCAGCAGGACCAGATTGGCCGACCCATCGGGATCACTTCCAGTTAATGGATCTCGCACTATTTTGTTAACTACAATGCTCTCATTCGCCTAGATACGCCTGTGCAGCTGCTGGGGTCCCGGAGGTGGTTGGCCCCGCCAGACTACTGCTCGGTCCAGATACTTTTTCCTATGTAGTTTAGACACTTTGTCTGATAGGTTGTCAAGCCTGCTCCATAATTGCTCATCCAGGATTATATCCTGTG
Source organism: Vandiemenella viatica (assembly GCA_031002005.1). Taxonomy (NCBI): domain Eukaryota; kingdom Metazoa; phylum Arthropoda; class Insecta; order Orthoptera; family Morabidae; genus Vandiemenella; species Vandiemenella viatica. The sequence continues at coordinate 27,457 of JARYHS010012985.1, read as the reverse complement.
TTAGCATGTTCCGTATTTCGGTAACGTCCGCTGTTCTCACCTCTTCCGTTTCAGAACACTCTCACAAGACGTGCTCTGTTGTTCCTTCTGTGCCACTCTCACATGCACTGGTTTCCTTCAATCTCCTTTGGTACAGTTCTGGTTATATGGTCCATGTCTGGTCATGTAATGTATTAGCCCAGGTGAAGGATTAAAGAATCCAAGATTCAGTTGTAAAAGGTACTATAAGATGTACTGGTAATTGTAAGTGGATCAGTATGGAGTCACTGTAATGTGGAAAACCTGAAATTGGAGCTCTAGGTGCACGCAGCTGGTAAAATAGTTTAAGGAAGAGTTCTCAAGGAAAAGTAAAAAAGAAAAAATAACATTGTTTCGCCGAATAAAACCCATCTAAGTTAAACCCCATACAAAAAACCATAAATCTGTAACAATAGGGGATGAGGAGAACATCCAAGTAATTGATTAATAATGAAACAACGGTAATAATTTTAACCACTGATTAAATAATGACGAAACAACTAAAAACAAAAAGACAAAAATACGAAAAAAAATGTCTTAAGCAGCTAATGCTGACACAAGTGATCTATCAGACTGATTTGATTCAGTATCAATGGATTTATGCGTAAGAAATTTGTATAAAAATGTTTTACATTAATCATAAGTGTAGTGTTAGTTACGGAAGTGTTGATAAATTGCCAACGACTCATTTAGAAGAATTTGGTAGCGAGGGACGCAATTTTTTTTAGAAGTCTAATACAATGGGTAATTTTATCAGAAGTTTTGTAGGAGTTTAAGTGACGTCACTATATAAAGAAAAATTATACCTGTGTAGTTCAATAGAAAAATCAAGAAGTGAAAATTGTGTACCCATAAAGGAATATAATAGAAAAACAAAAATATTTGTAGAATTGGTATCAAAAGAAAGGTAACTTTACATTTAATGGTTTTCACTTAGTAGTGATGAAAATTGTCATGCTTTAGCACATTGTAGATTAAATAGCTAAGAATTGAACCATGTTTTTCTATACGAAATTAAGAATAACATATTGGGTAAACATAGGAAGAAAAAGTGAAAAAGGATATCTTATATTTTGCAAGAAATAGAAAATATGAGATAAAACATAGTGTGTTTACTTTCTTAAGGGAAAATGTATCTTAAAATATGTATTCAGTCGAAATGCGATTAAGCTTAATCAAATTTTCAGAAATCATTGTCTAATAGTATTGCCTTCTACTGGAAGAATATTTAAGTGCACTCAATATAAATCCAGGTATTGCCAACTGTAAAAAATATATTTTGGATTTCATGAACTGATGAATTGTGACTCGCCTACACTTTATTGTACTTTATTTGCATTATAAATACAAATCTCATGTAGTTGAGCATGGTATATCCAGAATGGAACCTAAATTTTATTAATATATTATTCATTCAATTGGAATAATACATCTATTTATTTTGTTAAAAAATGCCATAAACATTACTGCTGGAGATGTTGAATTTGCAGATGAACCTGCCAGCCGGAAAGAAACACGCCGGAAGTTCCGTCTATGCAGCCTCAGGTTTTACGCACCTCAGCAATCCAAAGGTCGCTACATGCAGTTTCACGAGTGAACAAACACTAAGTACAACCAGACTTTATTGATTTTTTTTATCGAGCCAGATATTCAGCAAATTTATTGGTTATCATCATAATCATTTAGAATGTGTTTAATCTCAAGATTTTAATTACAATACTTGGGTAATATTAAGTTTTAGGATATCAATGACACAACATAGCTCATATTATCAGCTCCAGACTTCCAAGGATAGAACAATTCATAAACACTGAAATCATAGTCTAAAGATCAACTCTACTGCAATATTGTTCAGTAACATTTAATTTGATATTAGCTAATTTTGATTGCATTTCATGACGAATATAACTTGGTTTTACATAATCTGAAATACCAAACATTCTATTCCAATCATCTTTCAGTAGATTGATGTTTACCATATTCAAGGAAATCTAAACTTTATTTTTGCAATGTAATGTAAACTTCACTTTGAACCATAATTACGTATTTAAATATTTTGAATAAATTAGAGGTACACATGTAACCAACAATCACACAAGCTCAAGCAATGTTAAACGTAATCTCAACTCTTATATCAAAAAGAAAAAACAAAAGTTAACATAAAAGCATTTTCCATGCTAAACAAATATAAATAGGATAAATATGGCAATGATATAGTGTTGTGATAACTAATGTATAGAGATAATTTATTTACTCTTAGGGTCTCAAAGTATCTAAGAGCTTGGGTTTCAGAATGGTTCCAGTATTATTGATTTTCATCCAATAACCTGTTATTGTGTAATGATTCGTAAAGTGGACTGATGACTAATTCTTAAGTGATCGATTTCATATTAATCCTTGGTTTGTTCTTCTATATTTATTGATTTTATGCTTGACTGTAAGGTTAATTCCGACAAGCTAAATAACTTCCCATTCTTTATTTACTTTTGAGAAGTACATTCTCAATCCAAACTTTGCAATATTATTTCCCTAAAATTGTAAACTGTGTGACGCATCTTCCTGAAGAGAGGAAGAGTATGAGTATCGTTTTCTACCTTAAGGATTTATTAAGGAAAAATATGATATTTTAATTAATGTAATATTTTCGAGTGTTAGGCACGGGACAGACCAGGCTTCGCTGATGCAAATTCAGTGTAAGGTTGTTTGTTCTCCACATAATGTTTACATGCTGACAGAAGGAGTCACCTTCAAGTGGATCGAACTGGAATCAATGACGTCAAACACGAGGTGGTGTGGAGCCACGGAACAGTTTATTCGCTCTCAGTTCATCAGGAGCAGTTTAGTTGACAAGATTGGTTAATTTGTAGCTAAGCCGTTTCTCGTCAGCAATACATTCCGTTAAGTTCAGTCTGCCATTCAATCAGTCTTCATCAGTAACCATCAATCATAGACGCGAGTCGGAAATAGCCTTGCAGTAGTGCGCCAATGATTGTAACACGAACAGTCAAGTGCTACAATAAACAGGTTTATTTATAAATGTTTCTCGGGAAACAAATCAAGTAATATTATTATTGATGCACAATATTTCGGCGACAAAGCTTCCGTCGCCATTTTCAGGTGCAGTTGTAAGCCATGAAGTATGCCTGGAGCATGTTGTTTGGAAACTGGCATGGCAACGACAGACATTGTTATGTTGCCTAGCAGCATCTTAGACGTTATTAGATGCCCGCAGAACACAAAAAGCAGAGCGCTGGTGACGAGCAGCCTCAATAACAGAAATCCACTGCATCACTTATCTGGAACCCACAATCCCTGTCAACAAAATCAGACGCGAGGCGAATTTCAAACGCTTCTTTTAATTACGCTGTCCCAGAAGCCTCTCGCATGTGTTAGCACCTCAGTCGCTTCGAAATCGTCCTTCTGCTAAACTATGTTCCGCCACTGCTGATTTGTCTTTTTGCCCCAGGTGAACATGTCGGGCGTGTTGCAAACAACGTTGTAGAAAAAAAACAGTATCGTTGGCTAGTGGAACATCATCCAAGTCGGCAGTGTCTATAGAAACATTTGAAGTAGCCTCATTCTCCTGTTCAGTTGGTAAATCGTTAGACAATACCTCAACATAGCTCTCGTTTTCAATTATATTGTGTGTTGTTTCCAAGATTTCCAAGTTTTCAAATTTCTCGTCTGAAAATTCCAAAAATATCTCATCAGCAGATAGTTCGCCATTCAGAAGGTACTCCAGGATCTCCGCCTCCGATAATTTAGATATCTGAATGTAAATATTTATTTTACATATAACCTCATGTACCATGCAGCGAACAGCTATCTCTTTCTCCCAGTGGAGCCACATGGGCCTAACATTTTATAAGCCTCTAACAGAAAAAACTAATTCACTTTATTATTGTGATAGTATTGTTTGATATTGCTATTTCACACAATTTAATAATACATTTTTTTAAACATCAATGTTGGTAATTTATCTCAAAATAAAAGTTAATCTTACATGCCAAACAACTGCTGACCATTCATTACACTACCATCTGCCAACAAAGCCAAAGAAAGCTTTCTACTTCTGCTATATCTTTGGTGCTGCCATCTGTTGCTGCAGGAAACACATAAGAATGTAATAGTGCCTATAGAACCAGTGGGAATTCACAGTCATATTCAAAATGTGAAATAAACTTTGTGGGTCCATTTGGACCCCGTGGGCTGGAAAGGGTTAAGGTATGGAAATGGGAAGACAGATTCGGTTTTTGTAAGACTAATGTGGACAGTATTTTTCTCTTGGTTGTAAAGTATATATAAGCAAAGTTCCATTGAAATTGGATAAAAAGTGTGATTTTGCATAAGTTTTAAGTGGTGTAAAAGGGGAAAGACAGTGGTTTTTGTTAGTCAGAAAACTACATATATGTGGCAACATTCATGGCGATCTGTGAAATAGTGTCGACCGTAGCTTTGCGTAAAGAACATTGATAAAAATTGAGGGGATGTAAAGGGGGAGAGGGGTTGTGTTTTTATCTTTAAAGTATACTTGTACAAGGTTCCAACAGAATCAGATAAAAAAGTGGTTTGTATAAACCGTAAGGGTTGTAAAAAGAGGGGGTGGAGTGTTTTTTTTTAATTTTTGGGTCATAAACCTTCTCTATAAAAATAAATGCATGTATCAACTTTTATAATGATTGGTCAAAGGGTGTCAACGTCTATTAATCTCGGATCAAACTTATAAAAACTTGAATCACTATGTTAGGTTTAATATCATTAAATGTAGTTTGTATTACTTTCATTAAGCAGCACAATAGTTTTTTTAGTTAATCAATAAGTTTCAATTTGATTTTTTGTGTAGCAAGAATTTATGTTTTTACACATAATTTATACCAAATTCTATTTCTTTATTGGTATGTATTAAACTATAATTAAATAATATTCATTACTAAGTTTATGATTTTATATTGTAAAATAACTGTTTTCACTCAAGACTTTTATACTGTAGAGTATTAATACAATTCTCTAGCGTAACATGCCCAGTGAACCTGCTGTTTCTGCATGATATTTCCGGGATCCAGTTTTCCAGCGCCATCTTCTATATAAGTGCCAGACATGCCACCTACCTTGTACCTTTTTAGTCTGCCAATGGCCAAATTCTCGAAAACACAGCTTAACTGCCTAGAATATATGAGCAACTTACCCAGTCAGCTGTATTTTGTATTGGAAAATAGAATGTTTCCCCTCAAATTAACTTCTATGCTGTTTTCTCAACACTAGCACTAACTGTTTGTTTCATTTCATTTATGCTTCCTTGATGGCAGTTGCGTATTATATTTATAATTATGAATATTGATCTATTATAATTTTCTGGTTTAACTGTTTTCAGACCTTCAGAATCAATCTTTTCTAGCCACTATATAACCAACACAGCAAATCTGATAATTCAGCTGTCAATATCATGTGAAAAAGTGATGTCAGTCACTGGCTAGATACTGCTTTACCATAGACACCTGTTATAACTGACACCTGGAGTTATTAAACATCAAATGCACTCATCACAGTTTATACAAACGTATTATGCTATTAAACTAAGCCACGTTAATATTAAAGAACAGTTGTTATCAAGGGGAATTTCACAAGCTCTTTTGTGTGTAGGTAGCAGGAAGCCTGACTGTCTTTAATTTATGTGAAGTATAGCAGACGATATTGTCGCGTTGCAACCGGGGCAGGTGTGAATTCGAAGGTTACTTGTCAATGAACACAGCACTTAAACTGAGAACAGGTTTATTGAGAACTCAAACATACACGCAGCACTGACTGCCTCTTGGGCAGAATGCTCTTCTATTTATACACAGATAGAACGTACTAGAGATTACAAGAGTAGTTAACAAATGAAATGTGTAGAAGTTACAAGTGACCTTAGGAAACATGTAGAATCTTCTGGAAATAATAAACAGAATTAAATAATTTTTGTCAGTGGGCGGGATTGAACCGGCGACCTTCGGTACCGCAATTCGTGACGCTACCCGCTGCGCCATGCTGGCAGACGGTACACTGGCGTTCATGCGGCATTGCTCCCTCTCCTGAGGAAAACAGCGTCCCGCTGTTAGATTTCTTTTGGGGCACGCTGAAGTGTCCTGGATCTTGATCTTGTCGTGGGTCCTCTGTATGGCAGTTCTGGAGGGCCCCTCCTGTTTGTACTATTATCTTCCTGTCCGACTTCCTCAGTATCCAAACCGTCCTCAGAGTCCTTGAACAAGAAGCTGGTTGTGCCTAGCTGCTCGTCAGGATTGTAGTAAGGCTTCATGCGGAGGACGTGAACAATGTCCCTTCGCTTTCGTCGTTTCGAAGACGGCTCATAATCCTCGACTTCGTATGTGACGTCTGACCGGCGGCGTATGACACGATACGGACCAAAGTACCGCTTCAGTAACTTTTCTGATAGCCCAACCTTCCGGACAGGGGTAAAAATCCATACGAGATCTCCTGGGTTGTACGCAACAGGTCGGTGCTTGCCGTCATACCGCTGACGGTCCCTCTCCTGGGTGGCCAGTGTTCGTATGCGAGCCAGCTGTCTTGCTTCTTCGACCCTGGTAATGAGCTGTTTTATATAGTCATCCTGAGTGTCGTCCGGCTGGAATGGGAACAGCGTATCCATTGTGGTCTCAGCTTCACGGCCATGGAGCAGAAAAAACGGAGTGAAGCCTGTCGTATCTTGCCTTGCTGTATTATAAGCAAATGTGACCACTGGCAGTATTGTATCCCAATCCTTCTGCTCAACATCCACATACATCGACAGCATATCGGCTAATGTCTTGTTGAAGCGTTCTGTGAGACCGTTTGTCTGAGGGTGGTATGCAGTTGTCATCCTGTGGACAACGTCGCATCTTGACATGACCTCTGATACTAGTCTTGACTGGAATACCTTTCCACGATCGGATATCATCACACGTGGTGCTCCATGCTTCAAAATAATGTCTTCTACTAGAAATTTTGCAACCTCTGGAGCTTCTGCAGTCGGCACAGGTTTGGTGACAGCGTAGCGCGTGAGGTAGTCGGTGCAGACTATTATCCATCGGTTACCGGTTGTCGACTTCGGGAACCTCCCCAAAAGGTCGATCCCAATTCGGTGGAATGGAACTGCTGCAGGTGGAATTGGTACTAGATGACCTGGAGGTAATTGCGGCACATGTTTCCGTCGCTGGCACTCTTTACAGTGACTCACATAATGCTTGACAGATCGGTAGAGACCCTTCCAGTAATACCTGCGTCTGATTCGGTCCAGGGTCTTCACAAATCCCAGATGACCGGATATTGGAGCGTCGTGGAAATACTTGAGAATAGCTGGCTGGAGATGAGCTGGAACGACCAGAAGCCACTTGGGGCCTAGTGGATCGTAGTTGTTCTTATACAATGTCCCATCTATCAATTGAAACCCTCCTTTGGCCGGTTCTCCTTTCTCCAAGGCGTCTATGGTTCTTAATAACTCTGAATCTTCCCTCTGTTCAGCTGCAACGTCACCTAATTCAGCGAGGGCTGAAATTCCATTCATGCTGTTGTGTTCTATTAAAGGATTCCTTGAAAGGCTGTCGGCATCCTTGTGTTTGCGTCCGTTTTTGAATACCACCGTGACGTCGTACTCTTGAAGTCTAAGTGCCCATCTTGCTAGTCGACCTGATGGATCCTTCAAGCTGGTTAGCCAACATAAAGAATGGTGGTCTGTTACGACGGTGAAAGGTTTGCCGAATAAATACGGACGAAACTTGTTGATAGCCCAGACAACTGCGAGGCATTCTTTCTCGGTTGTAGAGTAGTTTATCTCGGGCTTAGAGAATACTCTTGATGCATAGGCTATCACCTTCTCAGCACCTTCCTGAATTTGCACAAGCACTGCACCGATCCCATAACCGCTGGCGTCAGTGTGAAGTTCAGTTTCTGCATTCTCGTCGTATAAGGCTAGAACTGGTGCGGAAGTTAGAGCCTCCTTAAGTGCCTGGAAAGATCTTTCTTTAGTTTCATCCCAGTAAAACTTGGCGTCTCCCTGCAAAAGTTCTTGCAGTGGACGTGCCATGTTACAGAATCCTTTTATGAAACGCCGGAAGTATGAGCACAGCCCAAGAAAGCTTCTCACATCACGAATGTGCTGAGGAGTTGGAAATTCCATGACTGCCCTTACTTTATCTGGATCAGCGCGGACGCCATCTCCGTTGACCAGGTGCCCCAGGATTTTTATCTCTCTGGCGACGAAGAGGCACTTCTTCGGATTGAGGCGGAGTCCTGCAGTCTGAACACACTTCAGCACCGTTGACAGGCGACTCAGATGTTCTTCAAATGTTTTCGAGAAAACAACAATGTCATCTAAATAACAAAGACACGTCGTCCACTTAAGGTGTCGAAGTAAGTTGTCCATCATGCGTTCGAATGTGGCCGGAGCGTTGCATAATCCGAATGGCATTACTTTGAATTCATAGAGGCCATCAGGTGTAATAAAAGCCGTCTTTTCTCTGTCAGCTTCGTCAACCTCGATTTGCCAGTAGCCTGTCTGCATGTCCATGGTTGAGAAGTATGTAGCTCCTTTCAAGCAGTCTAAGGCGTCGTCGATGCGCGGCAGTGGGTAGACATCTTTCTTTGTGATTTTGTTCAGCCGCCGATAGTCGACACAGAATCGCCACGTACCATCCTTCTTCTTTACGAGGACCACCGGAGATGACCAAGGACTCTCCGAAGGTTGAATAATGTCATTATGCAACATCTTCTCCACTTCCTCTCGAATTATTCGCCTTTCGACTGGTGACAATCGGTACGAGCGCTGGCTAATGGGCGGATGATCCCCAGTATTGATACGATGCTTTATCGTGGGCCGTTTCGTCTGACCTTTTTTTTGCTGGGGTGTGAATACACCAGAGAATTGGCGTAGTATAGCTAACACCCGGTGGTGTTGTTCCTTGGTCAGGCCGGACCCTATTGGCAGTTCCATAGTTGTTTCCTCCAGCGTGTTGTCGGTACTAGTAACAGAGCATGGATCTTCGTTAATGACGTTGAGCTCGCCCTCCTGGACTGGTTCAGCTGTCCCTATGCACATTCCCTTGGGGATAATTTGTGACTGCTCGTGACAGTTGGTGATCCAAATGTCTCCTCGACCACCGATAATGCTTATGATAGCCGCTGGTATGTAGATTTCTTTCGTGAGCCTAATAAACTTTCTACTATCGACAAGCACTTCAAGGTTGCGGTCGTCCGTGTTTTTGACTGGGACTCTTCTCATTGCGAACGGCGGGATTGTCACGTTGTCAACGGCGAATAACTTCCCAGAAGATTCTGTGTTACGTGTACCCGTCGCAACGACTTCTTCAATTTGCAGCTCAGATGTTCCACAGTCAATGACAGCTTGGGATGCCTTAAGGAAGTCCCATCCAAGGATGACATTATGACTACATTCTGTTAAAATGACAAATTCAACTGGCTGGGTCCTGTTGTTGATGGTTATTCTCGCGACACAAGCTCCAGCTGGCTGGACGTACTTTCCATTTGCGACCTTTAGCACAGTTGCCCCCGTATCACGGAACATTGTCTTCTTTAGTGTGCGACGATAATTGTCCGACAATACGGAGAAAGAAGCTCCTGAATCAACCAGCGCCCGGACAGGTTGGCCGTCGATTATAACGTTGATGAGATTTCCCGACATCTTAGTGACTGTCATCCATGGAGGATTTTCATCTGCGGCGGCCTCACCTCCGTAGATGGTCGCCTTGCTTAGTTTTCCTGCGTGCGGCGGCTAGGGGAGCGGCTGGTAGCTCTGTCCGGCGACGATGAACGGCAGCGGCGCGTCGGGGATCGACCTCGTCTAGGGTACGGCGATGGGCTTCTTCCCGTAGGTCGACCGAACTCGTCAGCGGGTGGCTGCCTGGGGTAGAACTGTTCTGATGGCGGACGTCTTGCGGCAAAATAATCGTCAAATACTCGTCTTCTCTCTCTGCAGTATCGTACGACATGTCCAGGGCGCCCACAGTGGAAACATACTGGCGCGTTGTCTTCTGTCCTCCAGACGTCCGTTCGTCTGCGGGACGTCATAGGTGCCGGAGGATTTGGTTGTGGCCGTGTCGGCCGGTTCCTAGGCTGCCGTTTGGCAGCTGCAGCATACGTCATATCAGGGCGAGGCCATTCTTCACGTCGAGTGCGATTGGCTCGGCAGACAGGAGCTATTGTCTGAAATACCTCTTTTTCCGCCGCGTCGGCTCCTTCATGACCCACTGGGCTTACATCCATGGCCATGATCTGATGCTCACTCGGTTCAAGAGTCCCAGCTGCCATGAACTGTTGTAATTCTTCTCTCACAATTTGTCGTATGAGAGACGCAAAGTCGTGCTGGTCTTCCACAACTGCCATAGGGACTACGTTGGGAAGTCTGTCATACTTCTTTCGCCCAACCCTCCTTTGTTGCATCTCCTCAATCCGCTGGCACCACTTGATGAACTCTTCCGTCGTAGCGACGTCTTTTATCAGAAGAGCTTGGTACATGTCTTCTGCAATACCTTTCATTAGGTGCGTGATTTTGTCGGCTTCAGTCATATTCGGGTTGACTACGTTGCATAGGGCCAAAACATCCTGTATGTAAGATTGCGTCGGCTCCCCATGTCGTTGGGCCCGGTTCTTCAGTTGTTCTTCCGCCGAGCGGATTTGTCGCTGGTGGTCCCCAAACGTTTTCTTAAGTTCCGTCTGGAACATTTCCCAGTTATTCAGTTTATCTTCGTTGTTCTCGAACCACTGCTGGGCGGTTCCGTCCAGATAGAAATAAACATTTGCCAAGCACATGGTATGATCCCACTGTTGTACTTGGCGACTCGGTCGAACCCTTTTAGCCATTTGTTAGGGTCCTGTCCAGCGTCTCCAGAGAACACCGATGGGTGTCGAATGTGCAGCTGGCTTGCCGCCATGGGTTTCCTAATGACGCGGACTTTCGGAAGGACGTACTGAGTATATCCTTTGTAGTCCGGTTCCAGTCCGTGTAGGCGGCGACTTTTACGTTGCCTAATCGGAGCCACGATGATGCAGCTGTTGCACAGGGTACCCGGCGCCTCCACCAAACTATGTCGCGTTGCAACCGGGGCAGGTGTGAATTCGAAGGTTACTTGTCAATGAACACAGCACTTAAACTGAGAACAGGTTTATTGAGAACTCAAACATACACGCAGCACTGACTGCCTCTTGGGCAGAATGCTCTTCTATTTATACACAGATAGAACGTACTAGAGATTACAAGAGTAGTTAACAAATGAAATGTGTAGAAGTTACAAGTGACCTTAGGAAACATGTAGAATCTTCTGGAAATAATAAACAGAATTAAATAATTTTTGTCAGTGGGCGGGATTGAACCGGCGACCTTCGGTACCGCAATTCGTGACGCTACCCGCTGCGCCATGCTGGCAGACGGTACACTGGCGTTCATGCGGCAATATTTCTATGTATCTTGTAATAAAACTGTGTATTTTATCTACATTACTTCAGTTGTTGTCATACTAAACAAATTAAATAAAATCAGTTTAGTACTCTGCTCAAATAACAGTATTTGAGAACATAATTTCAAATGATTCCTAGTCCAAGCAGCTCTTTTAATTCAAATCCTGTAAAACAATAGCCTGAAATGAAATATAATTTCATAAGTATCTGAAGGAAGTTTATATCATACCGGGTATTAATAAAAGAATTGTGTAAAATCAACTTGATATACCTGTACACAGTAATATCTGACTGAATCATAAACAAAGAAAATGAAAACTAAATGCTGACTGGATCAGTAATATTCCAATTATAAATTGTAATAGGGATTTAAGGGTTATCAGTTTCTTCCTATCAAATGTCAATCTCTCCTCCATGTGAAGCACCCTGTTTGCATGGATGAGGCTTTGATGACTGAAATATTCCTGCTATAAGGAGTCACCCACTGCTTGCCACAGGCCTCCTAACGAAGGGCAGAAGAGTGGGGAGTGGTTCACGCCACAGTCTTGCCTTTGGAGTTTGGAACAGCCCATAAAGGCAGATGAATGAGTAATAATCAATGGCATAGAGATGCAGAAGGTAAAAGGAAGCCACTACTTTAAAGACCCTAAGGGTGTCCCAAAGACATGTAATCCTCTTAAATTACAAAGAGAATGATAGCTTCTTCCTGGGTAAATGTTCCACAGGTAAAATAGCCCCCCAGTCTGATATCCTGGTGAAGACTGCTCAGAATGGATAGAAACATTCTACAAGTCGGAGTGAGGAATGTTAGATATCTGAATAGGGAAGGTAGATTAGAAAATGTAAAAAGGGAGAAGAATGACTTAAGTTAGATATCATTGGGACTAGTGAGAATAAATGGAAGGATGGACAGGATTTCTGGTCTGGCAACACAGAATAATCAATACAAAAGCTATAGGTGGAGAGACTGGTGTAGAATTTGTAATGAATAAGAGAACAGGAAAACGGGTGAGATTAGTGACAGAATTATTTTGATGAGTGTAGAAACTAGGCCTGCTCCAATCACATTAGTACAAGTGTATATGCCAATGTCACTGGAAGATGATGAAGAAACAGGGAAAATATACACTTAAATTGAAGAATTAATTCAAAATATGAAATGGGAGGAAAATCTAATAATCATTGGTGAATGGAATGTGGTACTTGGAGAAGGAAAAGAGGCCAATACTGTTGGGAATTTTGGTCTGAGGGAGCAGATTGTTAGAATTTTGTAAAAAATATAAACTTGTCATGGAGAACACACGATTTAAGAACCATGCATAAAAGATCTATATGTGGAAATGCCTAGGCGAGACAGGTAGATATCAGATTATATAATGGTCAAAGAGACTCAGTAATCAAGTTCTATACTGTAAAATATACACAGGAGCAGACATAGACTAACCAGAATCTGACAAGTTAAAGTTCAAGCAAATAAAAATCAATACTAACAGAACAGACTGGAAGTAAACAGATTAAAGCAGGAGAGAAAAAATTGCAAAGATGGTAGATGTGAGGCTAAAAAGTAACTCTAATGGAGTTCAACTGAGGTTGAATGGAATGGGTTGAGTAGAGACATAATCAAAGTTGGTAAAGAAACATTAGGCTTTAGGGAACAAGCCACATCGAAACCTTGGACCACAGAGAAAACTTCGGAGTTGATCGATCAGAGAACAAGGAACAAAAATGCCCAGGATGAAGCAGGGAAAAAGCAGTACAGACAAATTAGAAACCAAACAAATAGCAAATGCAAAAACAAAAAAAAAGCCTACAAGAAAAATAGGTTAAATAAATGAGGCATATAGGAAGATAAACAGAATTTTGGAGAAATAAATAAAATAGGTTTAAACATTAAATCTGCAGATTGGAAACCTTTTAAGCACAGAAGGTAGAACAAATTAAAGTAAGATAGATAGAGAGAAACAGTATGATGGTGCTGATTTGAGCAACAGTGCACTAGAATAAAAGGTTATGCCAATTTCAATGATTTACACAATTTGGCAGAACTTTGAAGGATTTGAAAACAAATACAGTTGGCATAGATGAGATTCCTGCAGATCTCCTGAAACCCCTAGGAGAAGACGGAAGTGAAAGATTATTGAAAATTGTATGAAAAAATTATGAAACAGAGAGATTCAAATTATTTTAATAAAAGTCATATCTTCACACTTCTGAAGAGAGCACAAAATGATAAATGTTAGAATTGCTGCACTATAAGTCTGATATTCCTGGCTTCATAATTACTGATCAGAATAATATATGGAAAAATGGAAGCAGTAGTACAAGAAATAGTAGGTGAAGATCAGTTTGAGTATATGAACAACTGTGGTAGAAGAGATTCTGGCATTAAGATTAATACTTGAAGGGCAAATCAAGAAAAATAAAGATAATTTTATAGTAATTGTTGATTTAGAGAAAAACTTTTGAATTGTTAAGCAGGACAAGATGATAAAAATTTTGAAGTCTGGTTTAAAATATGGAGAAAGAAGATACTGCTGATGTTTGGGATGACTCTAACAGCATGAACCGTGAAACAGGAGTGAAATTATTCGAGTCATGGGTGATGGCATGGGCAACAACTGGGTGCTATGGGTTCCGTGTGAATACTTCTTGGTAGTGGCCATTTATTCTTATGGAAGATGGATTTGAGGTCAAACCTATATATGAAAGCTGGCACTGATTGCATATTGTAAGGGATGCATTTTTATTATATTAAAAATCTTGTATTTTATTTGTCGAGTCGTATGTGCCGCAGAAGCTGAGCGGATGTTCTGTCATTGCTCAGCATGAAATCTTACGCGCGTGGCAGAATAGCATGCGTGGCGAAGGCCACCTTGCAGAGAACGACTTGTAACTTTTCCACATTCGTGTCTGATCTCTAGGAGCGACAAGCTCGGCCTCGGGCGATACCGATCGGACGCGATTCCCACCAAGATTCTCGTCTACACATGTCGTAGGATATTTCCTACAACATACCTAGTTTGCTGGCATTACGTTCGCGTGAAGTTGCAGATGTATATTCCTTGTAACCAAGTATCCAGTGTTGCAATAAACATCGGTTAACGACTTCAGTATTTCATTCAACGAATGCAAGCCGTATGTTCTCCGTTCCCATGCAGCCCACAGTTAATATTTTTAGGTGTCAGAATAGCACAGAAGACTAACAGCGTGGCGGAAGAAGAATACGTCGCAAGTCTTAGCTATTGTGACTGAGTACAGACTATACACACAGCCATCCGACAAATCAGTCACTACAATATTAACTGGTATATTACATGGGAGGTTTTGCAGGTTGCCTGATTTACATGTACCATAGCCTCCAGCCAATACTTCAATAATGAAACATAGTTTTGATCTAAGATACGTACATTGATATCAAGCAAAGAAGATCTAAAATAAAACCTATAACTGTAAAGTATAAGCATTATCTAGAAACTAAAATAGGACGGCTCAATCTTACCTTGTTTGCAAAAATGAGGAGGAAGGATGTGTAGAGTCCTGATGCAGATGAAGCCCGGTCAAGTTTTTAAATATTTGTCGGCAATGCATACAGACATATGATGGGCAGGAAACAGCTGTGACATGTTCAAATACATGTTTTGTTAGAGAACTCCAAGAAAAACATATCTGTGCACAAATAGCACACACAACTTGCAATTCTCTTTCTTGCTTCAAAGTAATTTCACTATTATGATAAGATGTATGGGCACACAATGTTGACAGATCTAAGAAAACAAAGCCACACTGTTCACAAATATACTTTGGAGTATTCACGAGTGAGTCATGGCAGAATACATGTCTTATTAGCAAATCCCTTGTATTGTAAATATGCAGACATTTAGCACACATGAACTGCAGTGGCCTCATAGCAGATGTGTTTTCTATCGCACCAGTATCCTCTTGGTCACGACACTGTGCTAGGCTTTGTTGAAGTGTAATTGTTGCCCTGCAAAGAGAAAAAAATGAGATCCTTCACTAAGGATATCTACATACAAGCACATTATACATTAAAAAACAATTACAGTTCCATTTACAAGATATATGTTAAACTGCTACACTTTATACAAATGAAACTAAGAAAAATGGAAATGGCTTTAAGGCTATATAAATGACAAAGGAAAGAGAAAATGACTAATCACTCACCAAAGATGAAGGTCACAATGAGTGAAAAACATATATGGCAAACACAAATGTATAAAATATTTCTGTTTTCACCTTATTCTCATAATAGAAGCCGAGTCATGTGGTTCGGGAGGTGTGCATATGCCAAAGTTTATCACATGACTATGTATATTATCGATATGTCAGGAAAGACTGAGATGTTATATACAAATACATATATCGCAGGTGGTGATAAAATTATTAATACAACAAAAGTCTGGAATATTACAACAAACAGTACATAAATAAATTAATTAACTAGTTAAATGATAATACTACTAATAATGAGTGATGGGTCAAAAGATGGAATTCTATCAGTTGTTGAGGCCAAGTGGGTGTCTGGTCTCCAGTATATTTTACAGTTGCGATCCATTCCATACCAAACGTTCCTTCTCCTACAGCCTTATATTCAGTATCAGACATATATGTTCTGATGCTGAATCCCTCTCCTAGTACTCCCAGATCCTATCCCAAGCCCTTATTTCCTGCTCTTACCCAGCAGATATTGTACATAAAAAAATCTCCCATGTAATCACCCACCCTCCCTGTAACCACTCCCGCCTGGCACCTCCATAATCCAATCACTTTTGTCACACAGTTCTCTCCTAGCCTCAACTCCATCAATTCAATCTTATAGTGGGGGCATGACTTCCTTCACTCCTTTCCTGAAATGTGTACTCTTTTACCAAACATTTTACACAGTGTCCCCTGTTCATGTTTCAGCAGACCACCTAACCTCAAAAACATCTTGGTCCACAAATACCCTCCATCAGACTCTCCAAAAGTACCATATGGATCTCTTCGGTGCAACAGACCTCACTGCAAAACTTGTGACATGTATCCTCCCACTACAACATATTCCAAACCTACTGCAGGGGGAATTTTCCCGATCATTGAACATGCCACATGCTCCACAACACATATCATATACCAATTAATTTGCCGCCTCTGCACTAGTTCGTATATAGGCCTCACTACAACTCTTAGAATGAATGGCCACAGACAAACAGTAAAAACCAGCAACTTAAACCTCCAAATATGAGAACATGCCAATCACCACAAGTCTAACAATCACAATGAATGTTTCACCGTGAGAGCTATCAGAGCTTTCCCTGAAACCACCGCCACTTCAGAACTTCAAAGATGGGAACTTGCAAACCAAAATATCCTGGATACCAGACACCCACCTGGGCTCAACAACTGATAAAATTCTACCTTTTGACCCATCACTCATTATTATCAGTAATATCATTTAACTAGTTACAAATTTCTTCCAAATCAAATTTATTTATTTATTTATACATGGTTTGTTGTCATATCCTGAACCCTTTTGTTATATTACTAATTTTCTTACCAGCCGTAATATATATATTTATGTATAACAGCTCAGATTTTCCTGACATATCAATAATTCACGATGTGATAAACCTCGGCATGTGTATACCTCTCGAACCACATGATTCAGTTTCTATTACATGAATAAAGTGAAAACTGAAACATTGTATAGGTTTGTGTTCTTTATATATGTTTTTCACTCATTTTGACCATCAACTTTGGTGAGTGATGAATCATTTTCATTTATATACTCGTTATACTAAGAAATATTTGTTGTGTATTATATCTTATTAAACTTTCTCTAAACCAGTTGAATACTAAAACCAAATTTAAAAAAATCACAAAATATATTATAAAATCCTAAGTTTACCTTGATGATAGACTCAGGAATCAAAGATAAGGAAGTCACTATTTTATCATTTTAGTATAACCATGGCTATTAAAAGTGGCTACAGGTGTAGTGAACAGTACATAAATTTAAATAACAAACAAAATAACCCCTATAGTAAAAGTGATCATGTATGTCTCAAATACACAATCATACCCAAAACTTCTATAATTTAAAAAAAAAAAAATGTGTAGAACACTCAAAAACTTATAACCAAAACTAGAAATATGGTCCTCTAATGATGATAGTTACAGTGTAAAGTAAATTACTAAATTTTACTACTATATGATTAATATTACACTTAAATAATGATGACAGTGAAACTGCTATTAATCACTGAAAACAAGATAGGACAGGAAAATTACCACAGATGAAGAGAGGAAGGACAGACAAGTATGAAAACACACACACACACACAATTCTCAATATTTTGGTTGATAACCTCAGTTGTGTAGGAGGAGACATATGGCGGGTGGAAAGGTGTGAGCACATCCAGACCTAACACAGCTAGATATTCTGATGTGTGTCTAATTATTAGTTGATTTCAGATACAACATCATTATACTCTGACAATCTTATAGTAATATAACCAAGTTGGGATACTAAGAGTCTTTAGGTGAAGAAACTGTAAGTATTATATGAAGAACTTCTTTCAGGCTTATGACATGTGTAGTTAACATCGAGGTCATTAACCCTTTGACTGCTGTTGACGTGTATACACGTCATTCTGCCTGCTGGCCCCGAGTGCTAATGACGAGTTTAGACGCAGTCGCCGGTTTTCCCCTGAGTGCTGTTGACGAGTTAAGCCGCACCCGCCTGCCGCTACCTGTGTGCTGATGACGAATAAAGACGCGCCGCTACCTGAGTCGTACAGCGGACTTCACGACCCATTTCTCAATAGCCTTTTGCAGTTCTGGTCGCTAGCTTATCGTCCGAATGTTTGTCTGTAGGGAGCCTAGGCGTTGCTCTACAGTTCACTATTCAACAGAAATTACATCAGTCTTCTTTGTGTCCTGTATTTTATGAAGAAAATGGCAAGACGTCATGGGTGCACTGAGGAAGAAATCATGGAGATTCTTACGAGGAGTGACACCGAGGATGAACTACTTGATTTTGATGGAAGTGATAGCTTTTCCACAGAATCGGAAGGCTGTAGTCATAAACCATACTCGTCAGCAGGGGTGACAATGCAGTCTCATGTTTCAACAAGAGATGTTAGTTGTTCTGAATCTGAAGAATCAGAAAGTGATAGTGAAACGCTTACGAAGAAATTATGTCTTAGTGATAAATCTGACTGGAAAAAAAAAAATGATTTTCGTCCAGTTAGACACGCATTTGATGATACGCTGTCGGGGCATGTGTGTCAAATAGGGAATGTGCCAAATATTCTGTCAGTTTTCATGTTATTTTTTTACAGAAGAACTGATGAAATATATAGCTGATGAAAAGAATCGGTTTTATATTACCACTATCGATAATATTCCAGAATCAGTGCATTCTTGAATATCAAAGTGGAAAGATACTGAATATGATGAAATTTTTTGTTTCATAGCTATTTGTCTTCTGATGCATCACGTGAAAAAAATTGAAAATTAGCTAATATTGGACCAGAGATGTTCTTCTAAATACCGCAATTCTTGGTGAACTTGTTACTTTGGTGAGGTTTCGTGAGATTTCTCCGAACCACTCCCTCCCCCCCCCCCCCCGCCCTATTTCAACTCGCGTAAAAATGGACAGACACTTCACAGCTTTGAAATGTTGAAAAATCTGTTGAGTACTTATGTGGAACAAATTTCATCAAAGAAACAAAATTATGTATAATCGGGTAATTACAAAGCGCAGCAAAAATTCAGTCAACATCGAGATATTTTGGGAATCTACATCTACAAAGATATTCCGCAAGCCAAATTTCGGTGTGTGGGGGAGGATGCTTGTGCAATTATCATTTTCAGGTGTCTTTTTATATTCGTGAATAGCACGAGGAAAAATCGGATGCCTTTAACTCTCTGTATAAGTTCGAATATCTCTAATTTAACAGTCGTGGACTGAACGCGGTATGTAAGTGTGGAAGTAAAATATTTCTAGCATCTTCTTCGAATCTACGCTCTTTACAATTCAACAAAAACACTCTGATACAGTAAGGAACATATAGAAAATTGCAGTTGTTATAAACGGGTATGCAGGAAAGAACAGTAAACTATTAAGGTAAATTTAAGAATCACGACGCTTTCGACATAAGCTGCGAAAATCTAGTAAAAACTAAAAGCAAGATGTAATTATTAGTGACGAAAAATAGGGTTAATGATTGTTTGATTCTGCAGTAATTTATTTGCATGAGAAACTATGTAGTGAGAGTATTTATTGTGTATCAGCCGTGAGAGGTAACGCCAGGAACATCCAGCACTGAACGTGTGAGACAGCGCGGGCCGCTCCGTCCCCAGGAATAATCACTTAGCACAGGTAGCCGACCTCAGCGTGGCAGGTAGATGATCCGCTGTCAGCAGTCAAAGGGTTAAAGACATAAAATCACTGGCAAAAGGAATGGGATGAGATTTGGCCATGGGCTTTTGAAGGAACCAACTTCGCATTTGCCTGGAGCGATTTGGGGAACCATGGAAAATGAAATTTTTGATAACTGGACCTCCCAAACACAAGGCAACAGGATTACCACTCACCCTCCACACTCAGTATATATCAAGTACACAACTCTCGAATCCTGTATGCTGAAACTAGTTGCTCCAATTCGTATCCTCAGAAGCTGGGACAACTTTGGAAACATGATATCAGTTCTGAAATACAACTTTAGAGATTGAATTACAGGTATTTGGCATATATCTTATAATTATGTGATGAAGTCATCAAATGATGTTACAAATACAGCTTTGTACTGAAATGTTAAAAGTTCTTTGGCGCAATGTACCATCATCGGGTATTGACAGATAGTGACACTTTCCCAAAGATCTGCTATACATATGAAATCGATGAATACAAATGGAGATAGGTAGTAAGTAATATCTTCACCAAGGTTCAAAAACAATATTGTGAGCAAGCACTAATATCTATTAATTTATGACTAAGTACAAAAACTGATAAATAACTGTACGTACATCAAATATCGAAATAATAGAGTTGAGCAAAGCATTCAAATTGGGTCAACTAATAATTTTTAGTACAGATTATCGACATCTGGCATCGAAGCTGTGTTCAGTGGCAGCCAATGATTAAACTGCAGTGAGTTGATTTAGCCCTCTGTGTAGAACCTGTTGGACAGTAAGAGCACCCCAGGGTATCCAACAGTGGACCACAACAAGCAGTAGTACCTTTGAAGTTGAGTTTATAAGTGCAAACAGGACAATTAATTGGATTACTAGCAACTGCCAAAGAAACAACCACT
This sequence comes from Vandiemenella viatica, assembly GCA_031002005.1. Lineage (NCBI taxonomy): Eukaryota > Metazoa > Arthropoda > Insecta > Orthoptera > Morabidae > Vandiemenella > Vandiemenella viatica. Next base: position 6,680 of record JARYHS010012985.1, on the reverse strand, counting down.
TTTTCTTATGGCTTATCTCGAGTTCATTAGGTGTGGGAGAAGACTGGGGATAAGGAACAGAAGGGAATTCAGTCATAGTCTTCTGAAAGTATCATCCTAGCATTCGACTAGAGAGATGTAGGGAAACGATAAATCTATGTTTTTTTTGGATGATGTTTATTTTAATTGCACAAATAATTTATCTTGAGTATTACTATTTTGGCTGTTGTAATTAATTTACCAGTTATCTTAAAAACTACAAATATTATATGTTTATTTAATAAAACAAGAGTCCAATAAGAAAAATCTTGTAGGAATAAGTGGAAAAATATTAAATAACATTGTATCTTCACATTACAATAGGGTCTTCTAAAAATATACATTAGAATGGCTTTTCCTTTAACGTTTTGTTAATCCCTCTACACGTACTGTACCCCATATACAGTCTCCCATCATGGCACAATCCCATCGTAACTGACACCTTCTTTCCAAGCAGTACATGTATTGGTGAAAGTTTTCACCATGTTCCTCACTTAAATCTCATAAATTTTACATTAATTCATTTTTACAGACATTCTACAAACAAAATTTTCTATCAGTTGCATGTAATTCTCATTTGTGTTGTTGCTTGAAAACTATGCCACTACCATTCTAAATTCAAGCACACCAAAAAAAGCATGGTGCCCATCACAGAACTTGTGCCAAACACAATTTTATGTTTCACTTGCCTAGCTCCAATGTAATGTCCACAAACATAACAAAACGTGTCTGCTACAATTTACAATTTCTGGAAGATGAAATTTTATTTTAAAAGACAATAAATAACTTTACTTACAACTTCAGAAAAGCACCTACACTCACAAACTACAAAAAGACAATTTTTTTAAAAAAAACATATATTTCAATTTATGTGTTTGGTATGATAAGGAAGTTTATATATCCCAGGTTTATATTAATATATTGAGTTAACACCACATTATAGTCATATATGGTAACATTTTAAACAATCACAATTGCTGCAAAAAAAACAATTAATTTAAATATATTGAAAAACCAATAAAATTTCAAGAACAATCGACATCTGAAACAAATTAGTGGCATATTTGTGTTCAGCAATTATGTTTATACAGTAAATACAAAGAAATAGAAATAAACTTTTTTGTGATATAATGAATTTCCACTACTTGTCTTTGTGATTTTCAGTCCATATTTGTTTATATTCAGAGTTGTTCAGTCATACAGATGATCCACTGCCGCCCCTGCAGTACCAGGCGTAACCCCCCACCAGCCGCATACAGGGCCTGGCACTAGGATTCTCAGACCATGGGTAAGTATTCTTAGAACCCCCTCCCCGCCACCCCCTGGGAAAATTTTACCTTTAAACTTTTGTTTTAGATGAAGTCAAAAAATTTTATGCAAAAAATCAAATAATGTCTTTTTTAATATTTTTGAAGTTTGATCTCTATTTAGTCAGGTATTCGGGCCAGTGGACCCCCTTTGTCCCGCCTGTAGTAGAAAGCTGTAAATTGGTACACAGCCAATCGGTTACCCCCAAATTATAAGAAAAGTCCAAAACTGGAAAATTTCCAAGATCAGTAGAACTCCGATTATCCAAACTCCGACTATATGAATCGCTGACTATCCAAATCGCTTAAGGCAGTCATACGAAGACGTGCGTGGAATCAATTGAAAGGCATACCAACTAAAGAAGAGAAAGAAAAGGAGAAAAAGGAAGAAGCTGCTCAAGAAAAGGAAAGGGAAGAGACAGGAGAAGATGGGGTGATGTGTATCATTAGGAATTCAGAAACATTCTTCTGAAAATTCCTGGATGTTGAGAACTTAGTGCTGAAGATTTAGGAGAGTGGGTGGTATGTGATTCGTCAGACCCTGGGTATGAAAATCTAAATGATGGAAGTGGATGGAGCGTCAGCCGGAGTGTGACCACGTGCAACTTCTCACTGTCGAGCGGATGAATACAGTCAAACAGCTTACTTTGACAGAGATGTTTAGCAAGCAATGACTTTTATTTACAGTACAGTACATACATACTGTAGTAATGTATAGCACTTATAAGTGTGCTTAATATGTAAAACGTGATGCCTTTTAATTTAATTAATTAAAAAATGTTCTTTAAAAATAATTTTTCTCCCATTTTCAACATATACACAGTAATTAATTAAAATAGATCCTTTTCGGAAAAAATTCAATTACCCAAATTTTTGATTATCCAAATAAGGTCTGATCCAAAATGATTCAGATAATTGGAGTTCTACTGTATTTGCACCAAACGAAATTGCTTTCTACCCTAATGTCCTCATACTTTCATTATTAATTGAACTTAATAAGTAAAACTTATCTATTAAATTTATTTTATTTCTCTCTTTACTTTGGAAGTCAGTCAAATTAAAAAATTTAAACCAACTATGATACTCCATCAAAACAGTTCCAATATACTTTCTACAGGCCTAGAGAAAGGTAATTTGGTACACATATATAGCCTAGATGGTTTCATAGCCCAATCATCCAAAAAGTCCAATATTAGAAATTTTTCACAGTATTTATTTGATGCCATAGCAAACGTGAAACATTGTGGTGCACTGCTTTGCTTTGATCAAGTTTCTGTTATGCATAGAAATCAGCAAGCTAAACTAACAGAATAATGTTTATATTGTCCCCATGCTTAGTTTGGAAGCTAATCGAAATTTGTTTATGATGGCAGTTAAATCTACAACACCCAGCATTACTTAGCCAAGACGCACACCCTTGTTTATAAAGATAGTGCACTTTGTTGGTGTGGGGACACATATGTACTGACCAGACCAATTCTGAAATGTCCCACAGGTTTTCAAATGCAAGTATTATATTCAAATGAAAACAGAATAATTAACATAAATCAAATACCACAAAAAAATTGTAAAATAGGACTAAGTGTTCTGGTTGATTAGTGACAAAAAATTATGAGATCTTCCTCTGAGCCAAGTCTATACCCTGCAGTGTGTATTCACTAAGCTTTATGTAACAGAATGGTTTCCCTCAATGTTGTGGATCATTCATTTAAAATAAATTTAAAAAGGTAACTTGGTCATTATAAGTGAGATATTTTACTAAACTAAATTGTAAAATTTCTACCAATATAAATACAATAACTGTGATGTCTTATCAATCTTACAAATATACAAAAACTGAAATTTTCCTCATAACTTGCAAGGCAAATACTTTTATTTCTGGTAGCTTTTTTCCTGTCAAGGATCCGCCAAATTTTTAAGGTAAATACATCCTTTAGTCATTTCATATGGCCCTTTATGCATTCTAGATTTAAACCAAAAATGATGAATGATAGCTGCCTTGCTGCTGTATCTTGAGAAACTTTATTCATTACTCATTAAATATATCTTCACTCATTTTTCCAACATTGATTATTTATTATACACTTAATGTTGAAACTCTCACAATATTAACAAATCTTAAGCCAACGATTTTCAAGTCAACCTTCAACTATTACAACAAGTAAACAACAACCAATGATACATTCAACAATGTTCATTGCATAATTCTTTGTCTTACATGTCAGCCAACTTAACCATCCCACCACATTATTTACTATCATTTACCAAATTCATTTCACCATTCACTAACTCTATGGTTGTTATTGCACAACCTCTTTCAGGTTTGTGAAGTCTCAGCAAAAACATGGTAGGAAAATAATATGGGATGATATTTATATTGAAAGATAATATATACCTACCACTCAATAAAGTTCAAGAGTGGAGGGAATGGCAAAGAAAAACACTGTACACATACATAAAACACAATATTTAGGGCTATTCCCTTCTTGAAGTAAAATTTAATCTGGTATAATAAGTTTCCGTTAAGTGAAAGTCTTACTGTACCACACATTTCTTAGGACTTTTTAGAAATTATTTCTTATTCCTTATTGTAATAATGGGTTGAAAATAGAAGTTTGTCCAAATATCAAATAAGGTTTTTGATCTAATCAGGTATTTACCTTGGAATGACACTACACTCATCAACTCACTGAAAATTTGTAAGTACTATTTTGAGAATATTTCCTTGATATGTAATATGTTTTTAGGCTCAGATAGTGAGGATTGCCATGGCCTTCACTGCAATAAAACTATGAGAAATTCACACAGCATAAAGTCAAATTGCATACCGATATTGCAGTCATGTCTTTTGGGCTGGAAGCAAATTTTATTCCTAACAGGAAGAGGTGAAGGCAAACTTTTAGTTCCTTAAATCTGGAGCTACTTGGCTAGGGATGGATGCCCCTGAGAGAAAAGCCATGGTCATCCAGAAAAGTTTTTTTGAAATGGACTGGTTCCTGCTTATTTTGTTTTCTTTCTTTTTTAAAAAAGAGAAAATTGAAGAAACAAAGAAAAAACATGGGAATCAGACACTTCTATCGAGAAAGACTGATGAGAAAATCAATAATGCACCAGGCAATAAAAGACTAAATGATTAGGTACAAAATCATAAATTATGCAAGCTATGTAATGTTTCAAGTGATATGTTTCCACTAAATGCAATGAAAATTACCAGAATTATATCATATAATCGACAAAAGCTAATAAACTTAAGGTTTTTTTTTTTTTTTTTTGCTTATAGCTCTTTTACTTATAGAAGATGAGGTGATTAGTGGTGGGAAAGAATGGGAAGGAATTAGGCCATAGCCAATTAAAGGGAATCAATCCAGCCTTCATCTGAGTTGATCTGGAGTAACCATGGAAAACCCAAGTCTGAATGTCCGCATAGGGATTCGAGCCTGTGTGCTCCCAAATGCGAGCCCAGAGTATTACTGCTCACCCTCCATACTTGCTGTGATTCTGCCATAGTTAACAAAGCAAATGTTTTCCCTCCCTCTTGGCCATGACCACTTGCATATATGATAAATCAAATTAATACTGTAACAAATGTATTTGCTTTTTATGTGAGTTAAATATTTTTACTGATACTGTGAAATTGAATTACTTGGCTTCAATTGTGCCAAGAAAGATATAAAACTTTAATTTCAGTATCAGACAATTGCTATGCTAATATTGCAGTTTTATCAGCCACAGGTAAATTATTCACTATAGAAAAATGACAAATGTCAGGCTGAATAATCTACATTTAACACTGTGTTAAGTCTTGATTAGATTTTCAAAGTAATATAAATTTCTACAACAGCTAGCTTACTGTTTAATAACAAGGAAATACTTTACCTATCAGGAACAGGTTCCATTATCAAATTTTCTTGTTCAGCATTTTCCAGCATATTCTGAAAAAAAAGGGCAATAATGATAAATATAATAAATTAGGAATATAATTATAAAAAAGAAGGAAATCAACAATGCACGAAGTATAACACCAATAAAATATGAAAAGTTGTTTTAGAAAAAGTTAATGATGCTTATTTTTTGGAAACATGAAACCAAACATAAATACAAACAAACAACATCAAATACTAAAGTCCCAAACATTTTGTAACTGAAGTTTAGTTACATTAGAATGTCATCTATACATACCGGGCTAATAAAAGAAAAATAATTCCATAAATGACTGCAGTAAAACTCTGAATGTCTGTCCACATAGCCTTTTTTATTTATAAAATCCACCGCAAAATTATCAAATGTATATTAAGAATGAATTCTTTTGTATTACATAGGGTGATTTAGGAGGAATGGGAAACAATGAAGGAGGAGGCAGAATTAACAAACTGAGTTAAAAAAGTTCATACATACACGTGTCTGATTTCCATTAGTTTTGGATAAACAAGTGCTAGAATATTGGGAATACAAGTAAAACCATGAGACTAATTACTTGCTCGCACTGTAAACACTGCAACCCCACAGTACAAGACATACTCAGAAGAGCTACACTTACTGCTGAAAGAGATGCAAAGTGTACTGAAGACGTTGGTGGGATTTTCCGTCATTTAATTTAAACCTTTATTTGTGTTTTTGTATGAATAAAGTACTTCAATAAGTTATGTAAATGGAGAGTTTCCCGGCGTATTGATTCAATAAAAGTTTCTCGGGAGTCTGTTTGTGTTTTCGAGAAGAAATATCCAAAATAGACCTGATGAAGACAACCGAGCAGGTTGCCGAAACGTCGTCGTTTTATGACACCATCCGGCTGGACTCCCGAGAAACTTTTATTGAATACTTCAATAAGTTGTTTGTGTGCTCTTGATCATTTTCTAAGGTATATTTTATGCATAATCTTCCTGCACCTGTATCACCAAAACAAATGGAAATTGGATACATGTTTATATGAACTCTTTTTACTCAATGTTGTTCATACTACCAACTCCTTCAATATTTATCTTTCCTCCTGAATCACTGTATATAAACAAACATCCTAGATGATATAGTTTAATTCTTTGTTAGTGTCTCATATCTTGCACACAGTGTGATTACTAGAACTAGTAGAGAATTGTCATCAACCAAGAAAGAAAATGGTATCAACATTTATGAAGTGAGTTTGGGGAAAACATGGAAAACCAAAATCTGGATCATAGGACCTAGAATTCACAAAACATCGCAGTGAATGACATTACTGCTCACCCACCAGGTTCACTCAATGTGTTTGGAAATTTTCATTACCAGTTCGAGTACTTTAGACAAAATTATTTGATATTTTATATATAAAAGAATTGGGAGATATACATATCTACCAGGTATATGGCTTAGTTTTAAAAA
>JARYHS010012984.1:0-25435 GCA_031002005.1 Vandiemenella viatica | reverse complement strand
TCAGGAGGAAGTTGAAGATAGTCATAGGAGTGTAAAAAAGTGTATATTGGTAATGAGGAGTGAAAAGATATAGATGGAAGGATTAAGAGAGGAGCATGGAAGGGAAAAGATGACCATGATCACAAGCTGGCACTCGATTTCAGGAATAAGGGAAAGGGAAAAATTTCTTTCATAGGTAAGGGGATCAGAGATTGGAATAAATTACCAAGAGAAATGATGAATAGTTTACCAAAACGCTGAAAGAATTTAAAGTTGAAATTCATAGAAGGCAAAAGTACTCGGGTACAAGAAAGGGTGAAAGGTCACGCAGGGAAACTGCCACTGGAGTGTGCACTCCATCACAATTAACTTAAATACTACAAGCCAATATTTTAAAAACCAATGAATATTTCAACAACCAGCAAAAAATCTGTTATTTCCAGCATATGACTGCATTTTACTATCCAATTATATAAAACGCTAACGTGGTGTCTGCGTGCATCGTCTATAGCTGCTACATGTATTGGCTACATAACGGTCACGTGACAGCCGTCACTCGCCAATCAACAGCCACCATATTGCATTCCTTGCCATCATGTTGCATTTTGTTTATTTACTACAGTTAGATGCTGAAACTCATGTAAGGAGAATGGTGTTCGATGTTTATGTTATATTATTTGTATCAGTTATTCGCCAAAATTCATGTAAGGAGAAGGGATTCAATATTTACGCTATTTTATCTGTGCCAGTTATAAGCCCTAGGTTAAACCATAACCTAAGTTTTTTTCGGCAGACGGTAAGAAACTGTGAAGTGTATTTAAAACTCGGAGAAACGTAATGATGTATTGGTCAAATAAATAACAGTTATCCGTTTTCGAAATTATAGTCTATGTGATCTTAAGTAAAATGCATTTATTTATGCAAAATCCTAACCAAATACTCTGATAATCTAACCAGAGTAACGTATTCATATAACAAAAGATATCATTAAAAATGACTAATTCGTTTCTCCTTATAAGCTTTTCCAGAATAAATTCTTACTACCATTATATATGATACCATTAGTTTTTGATACATGTGTTAACTATTAAATGAGATTTAATATAAACTTTTGATTAGATTTAAACAGTCAAGGATATGACTATTTACAGTATAAGCGATATGACATTCAGAATACAACAACGATATTATTGCCGCAGTGAGTAGAGATATTAGAACTACGGAGAGCAGGGGAAAAATTAATGCGAGGCAATTATGTGTCACAAAGTTAGAATTAGTACGTTCGTTTAAATTTACAAATTGCTTTTTATTTATCTACGACAACCAGATGTAAAAATACATTTAAGGAGAAGGATATTGTATGTGTATGTTATATTACCTGTATCAATAATGAGTACTAGGTTAAAACACAACCTACGATTTTTTTTTTTTTTTGCCAGAGATAAGAAACGATGAAGTTTATTAAAAACTCAGAGGAAGTTTACACAAAATGTACGAATCACGAAATATATCATTAAGATAAATGGTAGTTATCCGTTTTTGATATTATACTTCCCGTCATTTAAAGTAAAATAATGTAAATAAATCGGTATTACTGGAGATCGCGATTCTGCCTGGAATTGCTGTGGTAAAATGGAAGAATCCTGTAGAAATATTTTCCGTAGTACATTTAACTGTATTATGCCCGTCCAGAATGTATTACAACCTAATTTCTGCTTGAAAATAATGTTAGTCTACAGGCTGTATTACAACGGAATCACTGCTTAAAAACAATGTCTTGCGATTGACTACAGCATTTGAGAGTAGTAGAAGTTATGATTTTCGAAAGAAATATTAATGGAGGGTTGTGGTTAAGTTGACCAGAAAGCCCACCAACACATTTGATTACGGCATAATTCACTCTGAAATGAGTTTTACAAACCAATTAAACTGCTTTCTTATGTGCCAAGTTACTGAAGGTATTAATAAATGCGGGTGAACGTAGTTCGTACCTATCGTGCTGAAGTGTGCCTGGACTAGAAATAAAACTGATATTACATGGATAGCAAAAGTTTCTGGATTCCTAATTTATTTTTCATTTTATTGGTTCTATACATCCGCCCTCATTAATTCAGTAGAAGTTACTACTGTATTGCTGTGTAGAACATTATCAAACCAAGGCCACTAGCATTATCTAATAACAATCCCGTATAATTAACCAACTGCAAAATAATAATAATAAAAATAAAATGAACTGCCAGAATATGGCGTTCAAACCATCATTTTTGACGGGCTAGAAGCTAATAACAATATAGTCACTAAATATGTTTTCAACTGACATTAAAAATACAGCATTTCTTTGACTATTTTATGAGGCCCTTATTGTAGATGTACAACTTAAGGAACAATATGTGCCTATAACAACTGTTACATTTAACGAATAGCGTACACAGAGGTAAAACAATTAGGCTAATAATAGTTAGCAGTATGTATAATTGTTTTTGAAATTTCACTGGGTTGAATAAGGTTGAGAATAACAGATCTGGGTGAATACTGTGTCCTTTCCCAATCTCCGACTCGTAAACCACACATTACAAAAAATTGTACAGAACTCAAAATATACATATTACAGATAAATGGCAAAGCAAGCATCTCATCCGTAGGATAAAAAAAGTCCAGATTCCAATAAATCTGGTTTTAACTATGGTGGAGCTTTCCCCTTTCCCTCATTATTCATAGCTACAAGTGAAAACACACACTGCATATCATGGATACACATGGATTCTCAACAGAAAATGTACATAATTTTATACGGCACAGAGAAAGACCTTGAGATGAATGGCTGAGAAGAGTGTGTGCTGAAGAAAGGAGAGGACTGGAACATGGATTAAAGGTCCGAAAGAAGATCTCGAGATAGATGGCTAAGAGGAGTGAGTGCTGAAGAGAGAAGAGGACTGAACAAGATTGTTACAGACTATTCGTGGGAAGGTAGAGGAAAATGAAGAGGTGGCTGGAAACTGTGTGTGAAGATGTCCGTTATTTTTTTAAATCTTAACAAATGTTGGTGTTAAGTAATGATTATCCAGTATGAAATGTGTGATTATGATTATGGGAAGAAAACTGCCTTTAGGCAATAAGAAAGAAGGTAAGATGTATTCACAATCTCATGAGGAAGGAGTCTTATGGTATGATAAAGCAAGTCATCACCAAGTCTGTCCTGGTTAAGCACAGATTTTCAGTAGAAAATTTACTGTAGTAATTTTTCTCCGTCATCATAATAATAAAATATGAGCCAATGAAGTTTAAAATGATAATTACAGTCCATAACAATGATTGACGTTGTCTACAGCAATTCATATTTTGGATCTGGTGGAAACAGCAGGTACTTTGAATCAAATAAGAACTAAGCTAGAAACAAGAACTGTTACTTGGCTGCTATCATCTTGGGGTATAGTCCACATCAATTCAGGCAGGCAAAGGAAAATATTGAATTGAATATATGATAAAATTAAGGTAAAAGTAAGATACCTATATATTTTCGTTTTACCCACAAAAAAAAAATTGCCTGGTCTGAAATACAGGCCATCGAAGATGGCATCCCGGGCATCGTTTCTTACTTGCGATTTTCAATTTAAAAGTCCTCAAGATATTTCGTTGCCTTTTTATTTTAAAGATAATAACCTGTTTAAAATGATATACTCCATTTTAAAATGTGTGTTCAACCTTTTTTTTTTTTTTTTTTTTTGCTGCAGCTTTCTTAACTTTTTTAAATCGAAAATGCCAGCCCCAAAATTTTGATTTTTTTACAGTTGATCAGTACCATTGAGTACCTCATTCCCTGAAAAGGACAACTTCAACTGTTGAGACTGACAGGTTTAAAAAAATATATAAAATTTTACCCTACAGTTTACTAGTTTCCATTACATCACAGTCATATAATGGTATCATGAAATCAAAATCTAGTCTTTGACATGGAATTTTAATTCTTAATTAATATAAGAAACATACGGCTCTAAATTATTATAATTATTTTTTTAAAAAAAGAAAAACTTATAAAAACATATCACAAGCAAAAACATATTAAAACTTACAAAATATATGCACAAGTTCCTGTGTACTCTGCTTAGACAACTTAAATTATAAATTCAATGAACTAAAAATTTGTTGAGTTGCAGCAGTATCTTCCTTTGATATTGAGTGATGCCTTCCTGTTAAACCAATAGGAACTGTAATATACACAATCTTTAAAACATTGTGAATTGGAAGTGAGCACTGGTTGTGGTGTTGTCATCTTGCAACTGGAAATCTATATCCAGCGGCAATTTGTGTGAGAGCAAAAACTTCACCACCATGACCTCATTTAACTCACAAAAGATATCAATGACCTCTGCAATCCACCAGTCACAATGAGTCCACACATGTATCTTCTTTTCACAGGGGCAATTTTGTTGGGCCATTCTTCTGCTTTCTGCTGGTGAAATTCTACAACTTCCTCTTTCGATAACAAGATGGGGGCTGTTGATGTGAATGACTTCACCATTCTTGTAAAATCTTAGGCATTTTGAATTGCCTCTGTACTTGGCTTGGAAAGATTATGTTTTGTAGCATGGGGTTTCAGCATGTCTCCTACACCATCACAAGGCCCCGTCCCATGTTCTGTAGCACTGTATACTCACTTCAATGCCACACGTGACTTATTTACTTCAAACAGTTGGTAACAATTTTTAAGTGACTAGGGGCACCATCAGAAATGATGATGATCTTTCTGGCTGTGATTGCAGCTGTTGTTAAATTTTGTCGATTGTCAGCATTGAATGTGCTGAGTAATGTCCTCTGTCATCAGCTCATCACTTATAACTGCAAAATTGTGATCTTGTTTTGAAAATATGTGACTCCTGTGAAAACTGAAATTTGTTTATTACTCCAGTGAAACACAAAACAGTTGTTCAACCTCTACACATTCCTCCAATTCTACAATGTGGTATTGTTACAATTTCTTCAGATGCTGGTATGTTGCTTTCACTGTCGATTTCTTACGTTAATCAATGAACGTATCACTGGCAACAGTTTTCTTAATGAGTTTATATTCTGCCCATATTCCATATATAATTTCAGAAGAGTCATCTTTGAACAGGTGTCTTCCTGAATGCGAGGTCAGGCCATTAATGCCTACCCACCAAGTTCAGTTCCGTGCTCGCCATCCACCTTACCATCGCTCTAGTGGCGCATTCACAGTACAACTTGTAAGACCTACAAGAAAGACTCATCTTTAATTTTTTTTTCTTTTGTAGATTTATTATAGGTAAGTTTGCTGTAAAAATATGAAGCTTGAGAGGTTAGTCCATTTTTTTTATATAAATTTTAAAAAATACCTAAACGACAAACTTTTTCGATATTTGAAAAAGAGTATCTCAAAAGGACTGAGTCAAAAATTATGAAATTAATTCACAAAGCACATCTTCATGGTATAAACAATTGTTAAAAATTTTGTGACTGAGATTCAACTGGTTCCAGAGTTATATGGAATCAAAGTTTTCAGAAAACTATGCATTACGCGCATAATGAATGGTAATGAAGGATGAACATGCTTTTCTTTTAAAAGAAATTAATTAAAAATCAGTCCACATTGCATAAAAATGCATAAACATGAAAAAGAAGAAGATAGCACATTTTTAAATGGAAAATTAAATAAATTAATAAGTATTAATTTATACTCATTTATATTTATACTGAAAATAATAAATGGTCCAAATAATAAATTGTAAGGTTTCATTTAGACACCTGTAAGCAATATTCAGTTTATACTTTTTGGTTGAAGTTTTCATACAAAAGCTTTCTTGTCTGTACAAGTCTTCATCTGCAGGTGTAAGAAGTCTGCATGTTCAGACTTCAACAATCCCCTTTACAAGCAAGTGTTCCGTGTTGCGTGTTGCAAGACTCAGTAGCCAGTAGCTCTTGGAACCTTTCTGAGTGAACATGTAGTGAAGTTGTGTAGTAATGTTTTATATTTTACTGTAGTGCTTTAATAAAAGTTTTTTATATTTTTAATACTTAAAAATATTCTACCAAAAGGGAAGTCACAAGAGCAAGCATGCAAAGACCTTACAATGACCAAATTCTTACTCCAGAGTACATGTACAAATACTGCACTGAAAAAATAATTGGAATTACATACATCTTTGTTCTTGCAGAAGAAATCAGACAAACAGAAGACAAACTAACAAAAAGATTTGAGCTTTGCTTGCCTGTGAAAGGTACAAGAGGGTATCTTCGATTCACTCCTGTGACTGACAATGTAATCAGATGTTACACCACATCAAAAAGTAAAGAATTTGATGAGCACAAAACTTCAATCGTTTTCACTAACACAACATCCTTTACAAACAATGACTTTGTTGCGTGCATTTACGAAGATCAGTGATGGGTGGGTATCTTCAAAGACAAGAGTGATCAAGAAAATGATCTACTGGTACACTTTTTTAATCCAGCTGGCCCAAAAACTGCCTTCCAGATATCTAAAATGGATGAGGTATGGGTTTCAGTGAGTAAAGTTCTAAGGAAGATCACTCCTACAGAACTAACAATAATTTCTAGGATAACGCACAACATTAGTGAAAAACTGTGCAATGAAATTTCTACTCTCTTTAATATTTTAATTAAATTATGAACTTTCATGCTAAGGCCTATTGTGTAAATGATCTGCCAAGCTTTTTATCATGTTGGTAAGGTTAAAATATTAATAAACATTGCATTTTTTTGTGCATCAGTCATGTATGTGTTTAATTTTCATCTAAATGCGACTAATTATTTATGCTTAGCAAGATTGGCTACATCAACTATAACGTTCAGCATGTTCTTGTGAATCCCTAATGTTTTTAGCTATTAACTGAAAAAGTATGTTTCTTAGTGAATAAGTAAGTTTCAAATCTAATTTACCATTATACGTACTGTGCATACGACAGTTTTTCTGAAAAATTTGATTCCATATAACTCTGGAACCAGTTGAGTCTCAGTCACCAAATTTTTAATAAATGTTTATATCATGAAGATGTGCTTGGTGAATTAATTTCATAATTTTTGACTAAGTCCTTTTTTTAGATACTCTTCTTCAAATATTGAAAAAGTTCGCTGTTTAGGTATTTTTAAAAATATATATAAAAAAAACGGACAAACTTCTCAAGCTTCATATTTTTACAGCAAGCTTAACTATAATATATCTACAAAAGAAAAAAAATTGAAGGTGAGTCTTTCTTCCTTTTAGTGATTTTACAGCTCTGAAGTTCTTGTTTTCAGTTAATTTAATCTTGGAAATTATATATCTTTTTCTCCAATGCCTTTACTATTTAGGTAAAACTATGTAATGACAAAAAATCTAGAGCATTTTATTCTGAACATTTTGGTTTTTATTTTGTCTTGATATCTTCAGAATTTACAGAGTTATAAACATTTACGCAAAACTTGTTTACAGCTAAAATCCGGTTTCAAAGCGAACTTAAAATGGCCGCCAAAAAAAAAAGTAAAAGCCTAAAAAAAAATTTAAACACTGTTTTGAGCTCACTTAGTATTGGGGAGTAACTGGTGAGAAAAATAAGAAAAACAAAAATATTGAGCAACAAATTTTTTGTTATCTGGGTGATTTTTAATGGATTGACCCGATGGGCAGTGAAAAGGGTTACAGGAATACATGTAGGACATGTTAGATTCTCAGGCTACCAAAAAGGGTTCTTGCTTTCCAACAAGCTACAGATTTTGGAGGAAGCTGTAAGAGGAAACATGATACGAGTTTGCGATAAGGACACATGGTGTGCTGCGAGAAAGTACGAGTGGAAAGGATTGCTTGGAACATCTTGTTTGACCTCTTCTAATACCGTGAATGGGTGAGCACATCCTACGGCAGTTCTACACGGATATCCTATATGTTGGACTGTGAATATGTCGCTTTACTTTACATGCAAGTTCAAACTTGTAAATTAGTTGCTTATGTAATAACACTGCTCAGTTCATTGTTACTTTTATTGCAAGATCGTCAGAAAAACCACAACTTTTTTTGTTAGCTAAGAGACGATCGGCAGAATCTCATATAAAGAGATTAGAATAATATATATTGTAATGTAAACAAAACATCTGCTATACACCTGCATTAAAAAATTGTGGATGTAGGATTTCACGAGAAAGTTCCGCACTTGCGCATGCGGATATACATTAAATCCCTAGTTCAGGATGCCATCTCTGGCAACCTGTATCTTAGACCAGGAATTTTTTTGGGTAAAACAAAAATATACAGGTATCTCACTTTTACCTGAATTTTAAATCATGTTAAATTCAAAAATTTCTGAGACTATGTAGGTAACCCTCCTTCCTGAATTGAAATGAATTCAACCTTTGGTAACTAATAGTTTGGCCCCTTATCTACATTTTTATGACTGTGTGAAGTTTTATCAACTCTTTAGTACTACCACCTTTCAACTATTATCATTATCACTTCACAATTGCAACTGTTCTCTTGGAACTATTACTATGAGCCATAACAATTTCCTTGATAATACCGTAAATTATTACATGCTATTATTTAAACGCCTTAAGATATAATCACAATAGACTGCTAGAAAAATTTGATAATTTAAGTATGTGTTCTGAATCTTTGTTATGGATATCATACAAGTAGTAAACTATGGCTGTGATTTGATTTAAAAATTTCAAAAATTTAAAAAAAATTCTTCATATACAAGCACTACAAATGTGATTACTATGTTTAGATACAACACACTGCTGCATGGGCAGACCATTTAAGGTGCACAGACAAAGTACTTAGGTGCATGACAGAGATTCAAGAGATTAACACTCAGTACTTTGTACATTTTTAAAGTTGTTTTCCTGGTGATAAACAGCCCATATAAAACTATGGGGATTACTGGAGATAGCGATACTGCCAGGAATTGGCATCATAATACTGCAGTGGTCAAATACAAGACTCTGCTATAAATACTTTAGGAAGTATATTTAACAGTTTCTTGTTGGTCCAGGCTGTACTACAACCTAGTTTCTGATTGAAAATAATGGTCCAAGCTGTATTACAACAGAATCACTGCTTGAGAATAATACATCTTGTGACTGAATACAACGTATTATGAAATCAATATTGAATGTTGTAGCGGAACCGCGATTCCACAGAAGACCCAAACTATAAACAACCGCAGCATTCCCAGAGGTCAAGAGAACTATTTCTGAGTGAGATTTTTTTTTTTAACTGCTTATGTCTCTTAACAGCAATGTCTTCAGAGACAGGAAAGGATGGGGGCAAGGATTGGGAAGGAATTCGGCCATGGCCTTTTGAAGGAAGCATCCTGGAATTTGCCTGGAGTGATTTGGGAAACCATGGAAAACCCAAATCTGGATGCCCGTACGGGGATTCGAACTGCTGTCCTCCCGAATGCGAGGCCAGAACACTAACCGTTACACCACCACGCTCGGTCCTGAGTGAGAGTAAACAAACAAAAATGCAGAACAAGATTGGTTCAAAAAATAGGATCGTATTTTACAATTAACTTCCTAAGGAAATAAAGTTGTTAAGAGGCTCTAAATTTAAAAGAAAATAAAAATCTTACCTAACTAATAATGTCTTTGTTCCATTAAACAATTCTGATGTATTATATTTTTTTTGTCATCAGTCTTTCAATTGGTTTGATGCAATCCTCCATCCCTTCCTATCTTACTCTAACCTCTTCATCTCAACATACCACTTACACAGGATTACTGGAGATCGTGATTCCACCAGGAGTTGGCATCATAATACTACAGTGGTCAAATGCAATACTCCACTAGAAATTTGGGTAATATCTAGATCGCGATACCGCTGCAAACACTTACCGCCTCACGATGCAAACACTGCCTGATGGAGAGAGTATGACGTCACTACCTTGCTGAATGTGAAGTATACGTTCCGCGCACAGCTTCAAATGTCACTAACGGGGCCTTCCACGGAAAGTAGTCCATCACTGATACGTCTCATATCGAGAAATTATTAATTGTGCACCAGCAGTACAGGAATAAATTCATTAGACGAGGTTTTGATGCAGCCTGGACCACACTGAAACGTAACTTTCGAACACCTTATTGCGGATACCTAATTTCTGTCGTATGTATCGCTGTTTACATCTCAATGCAGCCTGGACCATAGTGAAACGGCTCATTCCATGCCAAATCACCCAAAATAAAATATTCAATGTGCTCTTAGGTCTCAGATTTTTTCATATTTTTTGTGTGTATAGATACCTTAGAGATATGACCATAGGAATTTTTTCAATTTTTTATCTCAAAAATTGGCTTCAGAAAAAATATTTGAAATTTTCACATTTCATGCGATTCTTCCCACGATTGTGTTGGCATCAAATTGCATAAAATGTTGTAACTCGCTTATTTTTGGAACAACATACATCATTTTGGTATCAAATTAAAGCTAATTGTTGATACTTTCTAACTAAGTAATAATATTTGCAAAAAATTATTATAAAAAATTTTGGGAGCCCTCAAAATGAAAATTTTGGTTTTTAAAAGTGTTGCAATAAATTTGCAATAACAGGCAAGTACCAGCAGACACATAGTACTTCAAATTTTAACAAAAGCTCAATCTCAACATGTGTTTTCAGCTGTAAAAAAACTAAAAAGGTGTTTTTTTGTGGTTGTTAAATAATCCAAGTTTGTTGTTCTCTGCTGTTTAACGGTGATTATGATTTTTTAGCTGTCACTAGACCTTTAAAAAAGGGTTGAATTTTAGAAACAATGTGAAGCAATTTGATATTTAGGAAACATATGAATAGACAAATAAACCTATGCTAAGTTATTAATTGTTTAATCACTTTATAAAATGAAACTTTTAATTCAAATGCACTGTACACTCCAAGATGAATGCACTGTACACTCCAAGGAGAACTACTTTGAATGTGAAACATGAAGTATACAATAAACTATCATGTAACAGATGATGACTCAATGGATCAACTTGCAAAAGAGTATTTAAAATATTAAAGAATTACATTTAACATTTAATACATGTTGTATGGGTGCTGATTTATAAAAAGTTTGTAATTGATTTGCAGCCATTATTTTCTTCCAAAATATATATGTTCTTCCTGAAATTAACATTGATGCAGACACTGG
Source organism: Vandiemenella viatica (assembly GCA_031002005.1). Classification (NCBI taxonomy): domain Eukaryota; kingdom Metazoa; phylum Arthropoda; class Insecta; order Orthoptera; family Morabidae; genus Vandiemenella; species Vandiemenella viatica. The sequence continues at coordinate 14,320 of JARYHS010012984.1, read as the reverse complement.
TAATTCTTTCAAGAAGTATCCAAATATCTATCTCGATATGTCTTTTCAAAAATTATAATTATCATTGCCATACTGTCTGTTTATTTCTAGAAGTAAGCTCTACTTGGTAACATGACTAGTTCTAAAAATAGAATTTTCCTATCCACATTGTTCTCAAGTTATTCAACAATGGCACATTTTTGCCTCTGCATAGTCACCTCAGTCACTACAATGGTTGAATTCACTTGTTTCCAGACAGTTTGATGTTTGAAGCATTTCAGTAAAGTTTATAGACATTTGAATTAAGTGTATCATTTAAAAGTGAATAATATTTCAGTTTAAGTTTTGATAAAATGCAGTGTTAAATTTGTTTACAATTTCAAGAAACAACTAGTTTGCCACAGAAGATTGTAAGGGTTTGTGACTAAACCAACTGATATAGAACTGATCAGACTAAGAACAAAATGTTTGGACTTGCAATTCATATGTCATGATCATTTAAAAACGTTTTTGTCAACTTTTGAGAACAGGCAGAGAATGTGTTGTGATCCTTTTAGAAGGCATAAACAAAATGTCAGAAAAGGTCTAAGATCAATTTCTTTATCATTTTCAAAGAAGTACCATGGTATTGAATTAGTACCTGGCAAAAAGTTGTGCATATCTTGTAGAAAATCAGTTATAGCAAATAATACTGAAACTTGTGAGAATATTAACATTTCATCAGACAGTGACTATGAACCAAATGATTCTTACATTGAAAAACTCAATGACAGTTGTAAGTTAATTGATTGTTCCCCACTAAAAGTTAGAAGAAGAAAAGTAGATGAGAGAAAGATGTATTTGAAAAACAAATCTCAACGTGTAGCAGAGAGTTTTACTGAGATGGCTACAAAAGCTTTAGGCATTGAAGATAGTTCTTTTAAAACAGAAAACAGTGAGGTGATAAAACAGTGTAATGATTGTGATAGTATCATGGAAAAACTTAAACAAAAATTTATTGTTAGTGATATTTATGAAAAAGTACAAATTTTAACTTTAACTCCAGAATCATGGAGTATACAACAAACAGTGAATTTTTTTCAAACTACTGAATATTTAGTTAAAAAAGCTCGAAAAGTACTACACAGATGAAGGCGTATTATATAAATCTAAAAAAAAAAAAAAGTGGGCATACTCTTACTGAAGATATAATAAGAAGTGTGAAACTCTTTTATTATGATGATGAAATAAGTCGCATTTCATCAAATACAAAAGATTATATATCAGTACCCAGTGAAAATGGCAAAAGAGAACTCAAGACAAAAAGGCTAATACTACATAATTTGCGAGAGGCATTTATAGCCTACAAAGAAAAATACCCTGATCATAAGATAGGCTTTAGCAAATTTTGTGAACTTCGCCCCAGAGAATGTGTGACTTAATAGTCATGGTATTCATTCAGTTTGTGTCTGTACCTACCACCAAAATGTAAAGCTAATGATGCAGAGTATTCATCTGAATATGCCCTACCAGGATTTATTGCTAAAACTAGTTTGTATCTTAAATCAGAAGAATGTATGTTGCACAGATGCTCAAACTGTCCTGATATATCTAACCTTCGTGAGTTCTTAATGCAGTTAGAAATTCTTGAAAAGGGATACTATTACTTTTAAGCAGTGGCTCTTCACTGATCGTTCCATGCTTGAAACTATAGTAAAAACTGTTGATGAATTTGTTGATAAAATGTTTCTTTTAACACATCACCACTTTATAGCTAAAGCCCAGAGCATGCATTTGAAAGATGTAAAGCAAAATTTAACTGAGAATCAATGCTTAGTTCTAGTTGATTTTAGTGAAAATTATACCTGTATTTTACAAGATGCTGCACAAGGCTTTCATTGGCAAAATATTCAAGCAACCGTTCATCCTTTTGCTTGTTTATTTTAAGAATGAAATAACTTAAATCATTATCAATGTGTTTCATATCTAATTGTCTAAAACATGATACTACTACATTTTTTGCATTTCAAAAGACAGCCATACAGTACATTTTAAAGGAAAGCCTAACGTGACCCATGCCATTTACTTCAGTGATGGAAGTGCAGCCCAGTATAAAAATTATAAAAACTTTATAAATTTATGTTATCACAAAGATCATGGAATAACAGCCGAATGGAACTTTTTTGCAACCAGCCATGGTAAAAATGCTTGTGATGGTGTGGGTGGCACAGTTAAGCGACTGGCTACAAGAGCAAGTCTTCAAAGAACTACCGATAATTTTATTTTAAGTCCTGAAGACTTGTATAAATTTTCTTCTGAAAACATAAAAGGGATCAAAACATTCTATACCACTTCAAGAGATATTAGTATGTACCATGAATATTTAGAAGAACGGTATGCTAATGCTAAAACTGTGCCCGGAACAAGGGAAAATCATTACTTCCTGCCAATGAATAAGACAATTATTTTAGTAAAACGAGTTTCATCGTCTCAAACATCTTTTAAAACTTCTATTGGTAGGGAAAATAAAGAAGATCTTATGGATATAGTGCCAGAAAAATTTTATGCAGTTATTTATGGAGAAAAATGGTGGATAGGGAAAGTGCAACAATGTTCTTTGAATGTGAGGGATGCAAAAATTCAATTCATGCACCCTTGTGGACCTTCAAAAACATTTATATGGCCAACACCAAGTGACAGCTGTTGGGTACCTTTTGAGAACATTATACAAGAAGTACCAGTGCCTGTTTCAACTTCATCATCAGGCAGAACATATGTCCTGGAAAAAGATATTCAACAATTAATTGTAGAATCAGTTAAGAACATTATATAAATCAGCACCCATACAACAGGCATTATGTTAAAATGTAATTTTTGGATATTTTAAACACTCTTTTGCATGTTATCCATTGAGTCATCATCTGTTTCAGGTTATTTTATTGTAAACTTCATGTTTCACATTCAAAGTAGTTCTTCTTGGAGTGTACAGTGCATTTGAATTTAAAGTTTCATTTTATAAAGTGGTTAAACAATTAATAGCTTAGCATAGGTTTATTTGTCTATTCATATGTTTCCTAAATATCAAATTGTTTCACATTGTTTCTAAAATTCAACCCTTTTTTAAAGGTCTAGTGACAGCTAAAAAATCATAATCACCGTTAAACAGCAGAGAACAACAAACTTGGATTATTTAACAACCACAAAAAACACCCTTTTAGTTTTTTTACAGCTGAAAACACCATGTTGAGATTGAGCTTTTGTCAAAATTTAAAGTATGTATCTGCTGGTACTTGCCCGTTATTGCAAATTTATTGCAACACTTTTAAAAACCAAAATTTTCATTTTGAGGGCTCCCAAAATTTTTTAACATTTTTTTGCGAATATTACTACTTAGTTAGAAAGTATCAACAATTAGCTTTAATTTGATACCAAAATGATGTATGTTGTTCCAAAAATAAGCGAGTTACAACATTTTATGCAATTTGATGCCAACACAATCGTGGGAAGAATCGCATGAAATGTGAAAATTTCAAATATTTTTTCTGAAGCCAATTTTTGAGATAAAAAATTGAAAAAATTCCTATGGTCATATCTCTAAGGTATCTATACACACAAAAAATATGAAAAAAATCTGAGACCTAAGTGCACATGGCACTAGGTGATTTGGCGTGGAATGAGCCAAACGTAACCGTCGCACACGATATTGCTGAAACCCAATTTTCTTTTCCAATCTATCGCTGTTAGAATGGTCCAGGCTGGGTTTCAACCTAAACGCAAACGGTTATTGACGAAATCTTGTTTTTATAATTATTTTATTTCATATGAATGATTTTAATAGCAATTTCAGCCATGCGAGGAAATATAGAAGAACGGAATAAAATACAAATCAATGGAATTGTGACTAATAATGTTAACGCTAATGAACGATATCAGTTTGGAATGTTGTACATATTTTAATAATATTATTAACTGTGCAAGTAGTAATTTTCTTTAACTTTTTCAATCCGTAATTTTTTATTATTATTATTACTACTGGTTACGTTCCACAGTCTAACGTGTATTCTCAAATCGATGGAAGGCTGAACACTTCACACATGGAAAAACAGTGATGTCAAACTCTCTCCATCGGGAAGTATTTACATCGCGAGGCAGTAAGTGGTTGCAGCGGTATCGTGATCTAGATATTATCCAGAAATTCTTTCCAAAGTACATTTAATGGTGGTCCAGGCAGTATTACAACCTAATTACTGCTTGAAATAATGGTCCAGGCTGTATTGCAACAGAATTACTGCTTGAAAATAATACGTCTTGCGACTGACTACAGCAGTATTCCAACGATATTACTGAATGTTGATGTAGCGGAATCACGATCTCCAGTAAACCCACTTATACCATACGTCACCAATTATCTGCTTCATATATTCTAATCTCTGTTTTCTTCTAAAGTTCTTAAGTTCAACTGTTCCCTCACTAATAACATTAACCAATCCTGCATGTCTCAACATGAGCTTTTACAAATTAATACTTAAATCTCTTGAAATATTCACTAGTTCATTTGTTGAAATGTGTTCTGGTGGAGATGACAACTTTTTTCCTCTGCAAAACTCTTAAGAAATTTATGATAGCAAAATATTTTCCATAGAGAATAGTGTTTTTTCGCTTTACACAAATACCACATTTCTATGGCTTTATTGAAATTTCTCCACATGATCCAGGCCATATTTCAAACGCTAGGAAGAGAACAAGAGTTTTGGTTAATCTGATCCCTTTAAGGCCAATAATATTGGGCGAAAAGAATTTACAGCGTTGTAGTGGTATCGCTATCTAGAATTAATAGTAATTAGTTTTAGATAGCGCTGTATTTAAATATTGTTAATGCAGTTCAGATGTAGCAGAATTGAACGTTGTAAAAATTATACACATTGCAAATATGAAAACTTGGACGTGTACTGTATAAATATATGTACTAGAAATAAACAATCTATTTATGATACCGAGAGTTATACCTTGTTGAAGGTGGTCTTGGGGAAGGTGGAGGCGGTGTCGCCGGCACGGGATAATAATCCGAACTTCTCAATTCTTCGTCCTCTGCATCATCGCCGACAAACACATGATCTACAGTGTCAGCATCGTCTGCATCACTGCCGCAAACCAAAAAAACAGTACGCACTAGTAGGCAACTTGGTTTATTGTTACTAATTGCGTAAAACTATGTGACAATACATAAACAAATAACTACAAACACAATATTATTATGACCATACAAAGAAAAAGATCTTGCGATCTCCTGACATCGTATACCTCTCCGAGCTCGCAGAGCTAGGAGGATCAAGCATTTGTAGAGTTGCTGCCATGCTCAAACATTTGGACTTGGGAAAGTTAATATCTTTGTGGCACGAGTTCATACTAACATCTGCGAAATCAAAAATCATGGAGGAAGGAAATATATGGAGGAGAAGTGACGTTAAATCGGTGAAGCAGGCTCTAAACTCTCCCGCATGGCGGCAGCAGCGGTATTGCGCTTCCAAACATTGCGATATTCCCAGTATATCCCGAAAATTAAGCAAGATATCGAAAAATTTTATTCTTTATTTTCGATTTGGCTCGTCGTGTTACATAAGAATCGATCATTAAATTTGACTTTTGCGAAATTTTTCTTCTCCATTTCAACTCAAGAAACCTCACTTTTGATACAGTATATCTCTAGAACTACGTGAGATATCGAAAATTTTTATTCTTTATTTTTCATTTGTCTCATCTTTTTAAATAAGAATCCATCATCAAATTTGACTTTAACCAATTTTTTCTTCTGAATTTCAACCAAAACCATTTCACATTTGGGACAGAATATCTCGAAAACTAAGCAGAATATCAAAAAATTTTATTCTTCATTTTTTATTTGTCATATCGAGTTACATAATAATCCATCACCAGATTGCGGCGTCACCTTTATCCTAGAGTCCCCTTGAGGTTTTTGTACATATTCCCCGTGTCTGTATGGAAGCGGCCATGCCCCCTCCACTCCGGCCATGCCCCCCCACTCCTCCTCCGCCCTGCTTCACCTCAATGCGTGGTGAAGGTCTCTTGCGTCGTCTCCATTTATTTCCTTCCTCCATGTCAAAAATTTCCTAATAGTGCAGTTGTCTCTGGTATAAAACTTGTGATGCTAACCACAACCATGGACCATGACCACAACAAGCCATTTTATCTTTATCACGTCACACATTTATCACTTCATTCATCTCGTTGCAGTACAATCACACTAGACTAAGAAATTTGGCTAAATTGCTTCTCCAAATGAATATTTGTTTGCAAAAGGATTTAATATCTTTTCAAGGCATTTGCATGCCGAGAAATAGAATGATCATCATCGGTGGGGATTTAAATTTACCAGCTGTAAACTGGGAAGGGAATAAGATAAATAACGCAAGGGAACAAATATTTGCATATATCTTAATAAGGGAAGGAGGATTTACACAAGTGGTTGAGCAAAACACTAGGGGACAAAATATTTTGGATATATTTCTAATTAAGCCCGCTGGAAACCTTATGAGGTATCAAGTAACTGAAGGAATAAGTGATCATGAAGCAGTTCTGATGGATATTAGAGGATTCAGTAAACCAGCAGCCAAAATTGAAGGGGGAAATAGGTACAATTATAAAAAGGCACAGATTTCAAATTTGAAGAGATATTTCAGAGAACAATTCAGCAAATGGAAGGAAGGCTCAGGTACAGTAGAGTCAAGGTGGGAAGAGTTCAACGAGATAATAAGAAAGGGGGAAGAAAAATTTATTCCAAGGCAGAAAATAAAGAGAAGTAGAGAACCTATGTACTATAATAGGGAAGTGAGGAGGTTAAAATAGGTTGGTAAGAAAGAACATAACAGAGTTAAGAGACAGCAGGGTAGTAGGGAATATTTAAAACAACTAAACAAGGACTTACTAACAGCAAAGCAAATGGCTAAAGATGGGTTTATGAAGAGTACTGTCTGTGCAGGAGGACCATTGACTGATGCAGCTAGAAATTTCTATGGCTATATCAGGAAACTGAGGGGAAGGGAGGGTGTAGAGACACTTATAGATAAGGATGGAGAAGAAGTTACTGACGATTTGAAAAAGGCAGAGATTTTAAGTAACTGGTTCAGTGAAAGCATTAGGGACAATGAATCAGAAACAGGAGGGTCTAATTCGGAGAACGAGCTTAACAACACAATTAGAAATGACGATAGTAAAAAATTTGATATCCATCCTGAGGAAATCATGAAGGAAATAAGAAAGCTGGATAAAAATAAAGGGGCTGGTGAAGATAATGTTACTACAGATATCTTAAAGATAGCCGGATGTGACATTGTACCTTATCTTGAAATATTATTTAAATTGAGTCTAGACACTTGCTGCTTACCACAGGACTGGAAAAGTGCAATAGTTAATAGTGGTACATAAAGGAGGGGTGAGAAATAGAGTTGAGAATTACAGACCAATCAGTTTGACATCAGTGGTAGGTAAATTAATGGAAAGATTGATATGCAACCACATCAGAAATATATGTGAGGAACGTAAGTGGTTTTCAAGCAGGCAACATGGTTTCAGGCAAGGAAAATCATCTGAATCTCAGTTGGTGGGTTATTTGCAAGATATTTCAGATGAATTGGACAAGGGAGGCCAAATTGATAGTGAAGCACTAGATCTGTCTAAGGCGTTTGACAGTGTAAGCCATAAAATGGTAGTAAATAAGGTAAAAACCATTGGAGTGGATAAGAAAGTTATTTGCTGGGTAGAAGAATTTTAAAAGGTAGAAAACAGAAAGTTAGGGTAGGAAATGTAGTATCAAAAGAAGTTGAAGTAAAAATGGGTGTGCCACAGGGTAGCATATTGGGACCATTGCTATTCATATGAATAATTGTGTTAATTGTTTACTATCTGAAATTAGATTGTTTGCGGATGACATAATGCTGTATAAAAGAATCAAAACGATAGAGGATTGTAAACAGTTGCAGGGTGATCTGGACAGGATATCTAATTGGGTTGGTAAACATGGAATGAAGATAAAAGAAGAGTCAGCTTATTAGATACACAAATAAAAAACAAAAGGTTAATTATGAATATAAGGTGGGGAAAGAATTGATTGCTGAAGACTTGAAAAGTAATTACTTTTGATAACAAACTTAACTTGGCAGGACACATTGGACAGGTGGTAGGAAAAGGTTTCAAAGTTCTGCACTTGTTGGAGAGAGTGATAACGGGATGTAAGAGAGAAGTGAGGGAGTTGAGTTACAAAACTTTGGTCAGACCATTGCTCGAATATGGTAGTGTAGTATGGGACCCTCATTTTACGTATCAAATACAGGAGTTGGAGAGGGTGCAAAAAAGGGCTGCTAGATTTGTTTCTGGAAATTATCGCAGATGCAATCAGTGATATGATAAAGGAGCTGGAATGGGATTCATTTAAAGACAGGAGGAGGATGAGGAGGGTCATGGGAGTGTAAAGGGCATATACTGGCGATGAGGCATGGAAAGATATTGCAATAGGTATGAAAAGTAGTGTATGGAAGGGAAAAGATGGCCATGACCACAAGCTGGCACTCGATTTCAGGCACAAGGGTGTGGGAAGATTCTCTTTTTTAGGTAAGGGTGTCAGGGATTGGAATGAGTTACCAAGAGAAATGATGAATAATTTACCGAAAACTTTGAAAGAATTTAAAGATAAAATTTGTAGAGGGCAAATGTAGGTAGGTGCAGGATAGGGGGAAGATGGGTGTGTAGTGAAATTGCCACTGGAGCCTGTGCTCCATTGCAATTAAATTAAATTAAAAAATACAATACGGATTAAGATTAAAATCATTGTGTAAACCAAAGGGTGGAGGAAATTCTTAACGTGCTTGAGGAAAGAGTCAATGTGGTAAATGCAGTGTCATTGACAGTGTAGGTGAAAGTAAAAAAGAGAGTGCATTGGTTTACTATGTTGGGGGCATTCATGTACAATATTCGAGTGAATAGTTCTTTGGTTGGATACAACCAGAAGATTGTTCCAAGATGACAATGTCAGGGCCGTAACTAAAACTTGTAGGCCCCGGGGCAAAACTTCATAGTGAGACCCCTCAACATTACTTTCTTTTTGTATGCATGGGGCGTTATTCGAATTCGACAAAAATTTGTTTTTATCTATTGGTCCATTGGATAGGGTATACCTCCAAAGTGGTCTCATATGAATTTCATTGAGAAACCACCCCTTCTACTTCCCTACCACCCCTTAATTTTTATACAAATCCACATTTTTTATTCGATCTCGATGAAACTTTGGACATATATAGCCAAAATTAAAGAGAAAAATACTGTGAACTTTTGGTTTAAAAAAAGCTGAACTCCTCTTCCCCTATCCACCCCTTATTTTTTGCCAATTTTCTTTATTAAAACCTACAGTCGACACCATTTAATTGATCTCGATTAAAGTTAACAATTACATGTAGTTTTTTATGGAGAAGGTTACTGACCAAAAAAAATAAAAATAAAAAACCACCCCTCTCCCCTTTACACCCCTTAATTTTATAGAAACCTACATTTCTTATCTAATTTTTATTAAACTTTGCCCATGTATAGTTTAAAACAAAGAGAAAAATGCTGTCACCATTTGGTCTGCCAAAGCTCAACCCCCTCCCTGCTTCCACCCCTTTAATTATTGTCAATGTTCTTCATAAAAAGCTATACACGACACCGTTTGACCAATTATCATCAATGTTGGCATATACATGTAATTTTTCATGGAGAATCTAACCAAAAATTAATAAATAAAAAACCTCCCCTAACTTCTTTACACCCCTTAATTTTTATACAAACCCACACTTTTTATCCGATTTCGATGGATCTTTGGACAGGTACAGTCAAAAATAAAGAGAAAAATACAGTCAACTTTTGGTTTGAAAAAAATTAAACCCTCTCCCCCTATCCACCCCCTAAATTTTTATCAATGTTCTTTATAGAAAGCTACAGTCGCCACTATTTAACTGGTCTCCATTAAAATTGGCATATACATGTAATTTTTCAGGAAGAAGGCTTCTAATCAAAAAAAAAAAATTAAACAAATAAATAAATAAAAAAAACCACCCCATGTCTCCATTTACACCCCTTAATTTTATAGAAATCTACATTTCTTATCTGCTTTTTATTGAATTTTGCCCATATATTCTTTAAAACAAAGAGAAAATTCCTGTCAACATTTGGTTTGCCAAAGCTCAACCCCTTTCCCTCCTTCAACCCCATTAACTTTTGTCAATGTTCTTTATAAAAAGCTACAGTCGCGATCGTTTGACCGATTACCATGAAAGTTGGTGCTTATATGTATTTTTTCACGATGAAGGTGTCTGAATGGAACATCTAAAAACCACCCCCTTTCCCCATTAAACCGGTTAATTTTTATACACAACCACAGTTTTTATCCCGTTTAGACAGAACTTAGCAAATTTTTACTATAAAACAAAGAGAAAAATAATGCCAACTCTCGGTTTTCAAAAACTGAACCCCATACCCCGTTTTCACCTCCTTGATTTTTTAAAATTTATTTTTAGAAATGTACAGTCGACACCATTTGACCGATCTTTATGAAAGTTGGCGCATATGAGAAACAAGGCTTTCCCGGTGTATCTTTGACACGAAACCTTCACAGGTTTCCACCGGAAAACCTGTGAAGATTTCGTGTCAAAGTTGGCGCATGTATATGTAATTTTTTATGCATATGATTTCTGACCAAAAAATAAAAAATACTACCATAGCTCCCCTTTCCTTAATATTTGTATAAAACCACATTTTAATCTGATTCGGTGGTACTTCGCAAGTGTATACTTTAAAACAAATAGAAAAAGAAAAATACACATAACTTTCACAAAAACGCAAACCCTATCCCCCTTTCTACCCCTTTAATTACTGTCAATGTTCTTTATACAAAGCTACTGTTTCTTTCTGATTTTGAAGGAAGTATGCACATATTTACTGCAAAACAAACAGAAAAATACTGTCTACATTTGGTTTCGAGAGTCCAAACTCCGCTTCTTCCTTTCCATCCTTTAATCCACAGATTCTATCTGATTCTGAAGGAAATTTGCACACGTATACTTTAAAACATACAGAACAATTGTGTTTATATTAAGTTGCACAAGCCCAACCCCTCTCCCCCTTTACCCCGCTTCTCCTAATTTCCAATGTTCTTTATAGATACCCACAGTTTTATCAAATTTCGATGGAACACTGCACATGTATACTTAAAAACAAAGAGAAACATAGTGTCTACATTCTGTTTACAAAACCCTACCACTCACTCCCTTACCAAATTTAATTTTTGCAAATGTTCTTTACACAAAGCTACAGTTTTTATCTGGTTTCGATGAAAATTTGCACATGTATACTATAAAACAAAGAGAAAAATACTGCCCACACTAGCTTTAAAGAAACCAAACTACTCTTCGTCTGCACACCCCTTAATTGTTTTTTATACATACCTACAGTTTTATCTGATATCAATAGAAATTTACATACGTATACTTTAAATCAATCAGAAAAGGCAGTCTACATTTGGTATACAAAAGCCCAATCCATCTTCCCCTTTACCCTCACCCCTTATAATTTCCAATCTTCTTTACAAAAATCCACAGTTAAAATCCCGTCAAAATCACTTAAGCTACTTTTAAGTCATGGCATAATATTAATAAAATAAATGTGTCATAATGTCTCAACATGTACTTCAGATTTCAACTTGGATCCCAAGCTTTCCCATTGTGAAAACCAATTAAAAATCTGTATTTTCTGTGTGATGCCGGAGCAAACAGATATATTCCAGAGATAGATTTCTGTATATGGTATGTATTCATGCCCAGATGTTACATGTTTCAGCTATCGACCAGCCATGGAGGAAGGAATATATGGAGACGAGATCACGCGAAATCCGTGAAACCTCGTGAAAAAACTGTGCCTGCGCGGCGGACATCGTAGGAGTACCAAAACATTGGGCTGTTTGCACTGTGTCAGCTGCTGAGAATATTTCATTTTCTAATATTCTAAAGTTTTCTATAATGCCAAGTTGTGATGCATATGGTTGCACAAACAGACGAGATAGGAAAAAACCTGGAATAGCGTTTCATAAGTAAGTCACATTGTAATTATCGTTCTTGAAGTATCTGACAGGCAACGGCAACATTAGTGCCATTCGCTATAAATTTATACATTGCTCTCAATAGGATCATATCATTCTCAAATTTTTGTTGGTGTAGTGTAGACAATTAGCATATGTTACTATTTTGCACCTGAAAAGCTAGCCTTATTATAGACAAATGTTGGAAATTTAATTTAAACGGGTCATGTTTACATCACGACACAGTGAATATAGTATTCTGCATGCATTACTCACGTTTAAGTTTACATTGAAATTGCACGATGAAATTAATCGTGATAATTTGTGCTGTGCGAACTACTAAACGTGATGAAATAAACTTTGTTGACGGAAATGTAGTTCACGATGCATTTCTTGTGTTTAGATGTGTCTACATAGTTTGGTTTTGTAGCGGCAATATTAATGGAAATGTTCGCAGGTTGAAATGCAGTGTATACCTGAAGAGAACAAACAATTTATTTATTATTAGCTGTTAGCTTCTGATTTTTGAATGTACTGATTTCTATCAAAATTATATAGGCCACTACCAGCACAATATCTTCTAAGTAAGCTCAGAAACTATGAGGTTTTATGAAGTATTAATTTTTTTAAAGCTCTAAACATTGACTTATGCTTTTTTTAAATTTCAGATATGACTTGTTTCTGTTTGTAAATATGTCTACAAGTATATTTCTAGATTTTGAAATCTTCCTTGTCAATTACTGAAATAGAATGTGAAAATATAACCTATTTGAACATCAAATAAAATTTAAGGACTGTAGAAATAAACAGTTTGTTATTCAAGTTAAAAAGAATTACCTGCTCATTCAGTTACGTCCAAATTCATCATCAAATATGGATATGGTGATAGTTTTTTTCTGCTCCAGGCCGCATTTCAACCTAACCACGTCAATTTTAAGGTACAATATCTCGAGAACTAAGCGAGATATCAAAAAATTTTATTCTTTAATTTCAGTTTCCCTCATCGAGAAATCGTCATCAAATTGCGGCACTACGGTTATCGTTGAATCCCCTCATAACCTAACAACCTCACTTTTGAGACAGTATATCTCGCGAACTAAGGGAGATATCGAAAAAAATTTATTCTTTATTTTCGATTTGTATCGTCCTGTTACATAAGAATCTATCACCAAATTTGACTTTGGGGACACATTTCTTCTGAATTTCAACCAGAAACTCCACTCTTCTGAGACAGTGTATCTCAAAAAAATTTATTCTTCATTTTTGATGTGTCTCGTCGAGTTACACAATAATCCATCATCAAATTGCGGTTCCACGGTTGTCTTATGATTCCCTTGAGGTTTTTGTGCATATTTCCGTGTTTCTCTGGTCAAGCAATATGGCGGACTCCCCTCCCCACTTGTCTCCACCCGGTTTTCACTCCAGTATGTGGCGAAGGTCCCTTCCGTCGTCTCCATATATTCCTTCCTCCATGCGACCAGCAGCTTTAACAGATGTTATGATTGAGGTGGTAGGTAGGTTGGCAAGCATGTGGGCGCATGGTTACAATTGTCTCAGTCTTGTTTATTACAATAAATACCAAATACAATACAACCTTACACAACAATATCAACAACTTCAAACATAAGATTCCACACTATATCATGTAATAAGCTTAATTACCAATCGGTTACTTAAAATTCCCCCAAGATATACTTATATTAAATAACAACAATACTAGTTGGCCTTAATGATCCATGATGGCCCCAGAGTCCAAGGATTTACACACTTAAATTTACTTATGTCTAAACAACAATTTAATAATGGTAGAATATCCGGTGCTATAAGTTCCTAAACAGGATTTCCAAAGATCGAGCTTCTCAAGGCACTTATATCAGTTGAGCTCAACCAACACTGGTCTGTTTTAATGTTTCAGCACCCCTCAAGGGTACAGACAAACATACATACACTGTTTCCCTCATGTGAAAGAACAGCCATTAGTGACATAGATTGTCCCACGCAAGCACGAACACCAAACAGAAAATCTCCAATTGCACCGAGGAAGCAGAAAATACAACGAAGTTGAATTGTCTGAATACCACGAACTCTCTAACAGTCTATCCACTCGTGGAACATGAAAGCACAGGTTGCTCCAGAAGGTGCCAAAGCGCACACTTTACGAGGACACCCCAAACTGCCATATAGTCTGGGCACGTGAGGCGACTACACGTTTTACGGCCACCAGAAATGCTTGTCAGACCAGGC
>JARYHS010012983.1:0-168141 GCA_031002005.1 Vandiemenella viatica | reverse complement strand
TTCTAGCTGCAAAAATAGCCCAGGTCATTCCCGTTTTTAAGAAAGGAAATCTGAGGGATCCTAGGAATTATTGACCCATATCTTTAGCATTTGTCTGCAACAGAATTCTGGAACATGTTGTATGCTCGAATATTATGAAGTTTCTAGATGAGAACGAGTTCCTTACACCGTGTCAACAAGGATTTAGGAAGAAGAGATCGTGTTAAACTCAATTGGCCCTATTTTCCCATGACGTAATGAAAGTTATCGATGCAGGTTCGCAGCTTGATGCAGTTTTCTTGGATTTTCAGAAATCTTTTGATTCTGTGCCACACAACCGACTTTTAGCGAAGATTCGAGCTTACAGTATTTCGGCTCATATTTGCAAGTGGATACGTAATTTGCTAACTGGTCGATCACAGTATGTCGCTGTTGACGGGGAATCCTCTTCTAAGATAAATGTTACTTCGGGCGTTCCCATTGAAGTGTAATAGGACCACTTCTTTTCTTAATATGTATAAACGATCTAGGTGGCAACGTCAAATGCTGGTTGCGATTTTTTACCGACGATGCAGTTATCTATCCGATGATTGTTTAGAAATTCAGCGTGATTTAGATGCTATTTTCGATTGGTGCCGTAAATGACAGCTTACACTTAATTGCAAAAAAGTGCAAGGCAATGAGGGTAAGTAACAAAAAGAATCATTTTGTTCACAAGTAAAAAGTAAACAATACAGCTGTTGACACGGTTAATTCCCTGAAGTATCTGGGGGTGATAGTACAAAGCAACATGAAATGGGACATGCACATAACTTCCGTCGTAGGCAAGGCTAATTCTAAATTACGATTCGTAGGTCGTATTTTGAGGAATTATAATGCTCATACAAAGGAGATAGCAAATAAAACACTAGTGCGTTCGCATATGGATTACTGTTGTGGAATTTGGGATCCGTATTGCAAGATTCTGATTGACTCGGTAGAGAGGGTGCAGAGGAGAGCCGCTCGATTCGTGACTTGTTGTTACAGCCCTTATGAAAGCGTCACAGAATTGATACATAGATTGGGCTTGATTAGTTTGGAAGACAGATGACATAGCTTGCGTTCGAATTTATTGGATAATATGCGAAAAAATTTAAATTTCGAGTGCAATGAAACACTTCTTCTGCCAACCTATTTATGTCGCAATGACCGGAGGGATACGATTAAAGAAATAAGATGCCGTACTGATCTATATCTACATCTACATCTATACTCTGCAAATCACAAATACTGTGGGTGGAAGAGGGTGCTAAGCACCAATCCTAATTCTGTGCATTCCACTAACGAACAGAACGAGGAAAGAAGTAACACATAAAAGCGTCAGTACGGTATCTTACATCTCAAATATTATTACTCCAGTCATTGCGACCTAAATAGGCTGCCAGAAGAAGTATTTCATTTCACTCGTAAATGAAAGATTTTCTCATATTCTCCAACAAATTCAACCGAAAACGACGTCGTCTGTCCGCCAAACAATCCCAGTCCAACCCACGTATCAGTTCTGTGACACTTACGTAAGGACTGTAACTAGCAGTCACGAATCGAGCGGCTCTCCTCTCCTCATGTCAACACGGATTTAGGAAGAAGAGATCGTGTGAAACACAATTGGCCCTATTTTCCCACGACATAATGAGAGTTATTGATGCAGGTTAGCAAGTTGATGCAGTTTTTTTGGATTTTCAGAAAGCTTTTGATTCTGTGCCACACAACCGACTTTTAGCGAAGATTCGAGCTTACGGTATTTCGGCTCAGATTTGCGAGTGGATACGTGATTTTCTAACCGGTCGATCACAGTATGTCGTTGTTGACGGGGAATCCTCTTCTAAGATAAATGTTACTTCGGGCGTTCCTCAAGGATGTGTAATAGGTCCACTTCTTTTCTTAATATTTATAAACGATCTAGGTGACAACGTCAAATGCTGGTTGCGATTGTTTGCCGACGATGCAGTTATCTATAGGGAAATAAGGTGCTCCGACGATTGCTTAGAAATTCAGCGTGATTTGGATACTATTTTCGATTGGTCCTGTAAATGACAGCTTACACTTAATTGCAAAAAGTGCAAGGCAATGCGGATAAGTAACAAGAAGAATCAGTTTGTTCACGAGTACAAAATAAACAATTCAGCTGTTGAGACGGTTGATTCCGTGAAGTATCTGGGGGTGATAGTACAAAGCAACATGAAATGGGACATTCACATAACTTCCGTCGTAGGCAGGGCTAATTCTAATTACGATTCATAGGTCGTATTTTGAGGAATTGTAATTCTCAAAGAAAGGAGACAGCGTATCAAACACTAGTGCGTCCGCATCTGGATTACTGTTGTGGGTTTTGGGATCCGTGTCACAAGGTTCTGATTGACTCAGTTTAGAGGGTGCAGAGTAGACTCGCTAGATTCGTGACTTGTTGTTACAGCCCTTATGAAAGCGTCAGAGAATTGATACAAAGATTGGGCTGGAATAGTTTGGAAGACAGACGACGTAGCTTGTGTTCGAATTTATTGGAGAATATGCGAGTGCAATGAAATACTTCTTCCGCCAACCTATTTAGGTCGCAATGACCGGAGGGATAAGATTAGAGAAATAAGACGCCGTACTGATACTTATATGTATTCCTTCTTTCCTCGCACTATTCGGGATTGGAATGGGCGTGTTTAGGATTGGTGCTTAGCACCCTCTGCCACCCACAATGTTTGTGATTTACAGAGTATGAATGTAGATGTAGATGTAGATGTACTTTCTCTAATGTGTCAACCAATCCCTTGCGATACGGATCCCAAATTCCACAACAGTATTCCAAATGCGGACGCACTAGTGTTTAGTACGCTATTTCCTTTGTATGAGAATTACGAGGGAAAGACGACCTATGAATCGTAGTTTAGAATTAGCTTTGCCTACGACGGAAGTTATGTGCAAGTCCCATTTCATGTTGTTTTGTACTGTTACGCCTAAATACTTCAGGGAATCCACAGTGTCAACAACTGAATTGTTAACTTTGTACTCGTGACCAAACGGATTTTTTTCTATTACTTATTTGCATTGCCTTGCACTTTTTGCAGTTAAGTGTAAGCTGCCATTTATGGCACCATTCCGAAATAACATCCAGATCGCGCTGAATTTCTAAGCAATCGTCGGAGCACCTCACTTCCCTATAAATAAGTGCATCTTCAGCAAAAAATTGCATCCTGCGATTAACGATACAAAAATTAAGAAATGAAGTGGTTCTATTACACTTCCTTGAGGAACGCCCGAAGTAACATCTAGCTTAGAAGAGGCTTCCCCGTAAACAACGACATACTGTGACCGACCAATTAGAAATCACGTATCTATTCGTAAATCTGATCAGATATATCGTACGCTCGAATCTTCGCTAAAAGTCGGTTGTGTGGTACAGAGTCAAAAGCTTTCTGAAAATCCAAGAAAATAGCATCAACTTGTGATCCTGCATCAATTACTTCTATTACATCATGCGAAAATAGAGGCAGTTGCGTTTCACACGATCGGTTCTTCCGAAATCCGGTTGGTTTTCTGTAAGTAACTCGTTTTCATCTAGAAACTTCATAACGTTAGAGCACATGAAATGTTCCAGAATTCTACTGCAAACAGATGTTATAGATATGGGTCGATAATTGCTAGGATCTCTCCGATCTCGTTTCTTGAAAACGGGAATCACCTGCGCAATTTTCCAGTCAGAAGGTACTTCTAAAGATTTACGAAATATATCTGACAGAAATGGTTTTATTTCTTCCGCGTATTCCGAAAATACTCTTACTGGTATACCATCGGGACCCGACGCTTTCCCCCACTTCAGGAGCATTAATTACTTTATGATACTTACACTATCAATTTGTACTGGATCCATCTCAAATTCTACACGCCAAGGAAAAACGGGAATATTTTCCATGTTTTCATCAGTGAAGGATTTTTTAAATTCGGTGTTAAATACGGTAGCCTTGTCGCGGCTGTCATTAACTTCCCGACCGTCTTGTAGTAGAACTGGCATATTGTTGTCACAACCACTTATTTTTTTTTACATACGACCAAAATTTCTTTGGATTTTCAATGACGCTCTTGGAAAGTGAGTTGCAACGAAAGTCATTAAAGGCCTCGCGCTTCGCATTCTTCACCTGTCCTCTTGTCTCAGCTAGCTTTTCTAAATCACTCCTTTACATCGTCCTTCTTGAGCATGCATGTATCTTCCTTTGCTTTTTAAGTAACCTTTCAATTTCACGAGTATACCACGGGGGATCGTTTCCATCCCTGATTGTCCTTTTCGGTGAATGTAAGTTCATACCTTCCCTGACTATATTTATGAATGGAAGCCACATCTCTTCAACCGAGCCTCTTCCGTCTATAAAGCTAATGTTATAATTCCTCAAAAACGTTCTTAAACTCTCCTTTGGGGCTTTTCCGAAACTATAAACTACACTTCCTTTTCCGCGCGACTGTTAACTTTACTATAGCAATTACAGCTTTATGATCACTTATTCCCGTGGTGGTAGAAATGTCCGTGAATAATTCAGGCCTTTTTGTAACGAGAATATCTAAAATGTTTTCGTTATCGTTTTGGTACCGCGTTGGTTTAGTGACGAGCTACTCAAGATTAACATCTGATAAAAGGTCAAGAATAATCTCACAGGATACAGTATTTTATCCCTGCCACCAGTAACGTGGGCGTAATTATTCAAGTCAATATACGGAAAGTTGAAGTCACCTCCTAGTATTATTCCATGATCCGGAAATTGACGAGCTATATTACTTACGTTATCTATTAAGTCCTCGGCAACTCCTATATCTGCATCTGGTGCGCGATAGAAAGACGCTATTACAAGTTTTGTCCTAGCTACTTTTAGTCTAATCCATAGGATTTCACAGACCTTATCAATACTTATTTTGTTACATGACAGGAGTTTACGAACAGTTATAAATACACCAACCCAATTTGAATGTAACCTATCCTTACGGAAAACATTCATGCCATTGTTAAAAATTTCTGCTGAACTTATATACGATTTTATTCAGCTTTCAGTACGTAATAAAATATCAGCTTTGCGCTACTAATATCGCTTTCAAGTTCAGGCTGCTTATTACAAACATTTCTACAGTTAATAACGAATACTTTTAACAGTCGAGATTGATTTACGTTACTCGTAAAATATGGTGCCGAATTTAATTGGGGTGCCCGTAACTGTAATCCCAGTTTCGAGTCTTCCTCCCTCAGCATAAAAAATCCCCCATTGCACTCCACACGGTCCCTGCCACCCGTGTAGCCGACACACGTGTGTAGTGCACACCTGATCTATCCAAGGGAACCCTACACGCCTCGACCACAGGGCGAAGATCTAGGAATCTGCAGCCATGAATATCGCAGAAACAACGCAGTCTCTGGTTCAGACCCTCGACTCGGCTCTGAACCAGAGGTCCACAGTCGGTTCTATCGACAATGCTGCAGATGGTTAACTCAGCCGAAATCTTGCGGTCATCAACCACAGAGCTCACCGTATGAGCAAGCCGCCGGAAGGAAGAGAGGATACCCTCCAACCCAAGGCGGCAAGCATCATTGGTGCCGATATGAGCTACAATCCGCAGATGGCTACACCTTGTCCGCTCAATGGCATCCGTGAGAGCCTGTTCCACATCTTGGATCAGACCACCAGCAATGCACAGTGAATGGACATTGGACTTCATCCCCGACCTATTCGCCATGTCCCTAAGGGGCTCAATAAAAACGCCTAACGTTGGAGGTACCTATCACCAGAATCGCCTTCTGTGATCGCTCAGACCTAGCGGACGGGGGGGGGGGGGGCTGGCAACTCGTAGATTGACGATTGTGGAACTGAATCAGATCCAGACAACACATCAAACTTATTGGAAAGTGATACAGGCTTGCCCTTCTGGCATTCATACCTGTACGCCTGCCCCCGCATGCGGCGTCGACGTCCGGAAACCACGCACCAGACACCATCAGGTGACTGCCGCACAGGCTCCGAAGTCTCAGCCTAGACTGCAGGTACGATGTTTGGTAGGGGAGAGCATATGAGAACACTAGCTTCGTCCACATCTGCTGCAGTCACCTACGGCAGCTTCCAGCCTTGTAACTTTCGTTAGCAAAGTTTCAAGCTGAGTGCGAACATCAGCCACCTCAGCCCGCGTCTGCACACAGCAGTCACAGGCCCTACACATATTACTTTGGAAACAAAAACTATTGAGAGGATGAAAGCTGAACTAACCGAGTGATCCAAATAAACTGTTCACAACATACTACCAACCGCTAGGCACGACCTAAATAAAACCTACTGATAAATTTAGACCAGACGACGTATACTGCACTAAGTAGTTAATAGGACGTACTGATAAACAGTGTTAGCTAACCACTGTACTATATAAAAAAAACGAATAACCTCTATACACTTTCCTATAGAGAAAGCAAATAATTAAATGCAATCACGATTACAGCACGCTGCTGTAAATCAATTAACGCAAATAAAGCAAACGCTATCACATCACTTAAAATTATGTAAACACATGGCGGCCCTCGTCACGACCTTTGCTGGGGACCAACTAGCTACTGCTCTGCGACGACAGAAGATATTCAAAGATAAAATCTAACCAGAAAACATTAAAATAAAATATACAGAAACGGTGGCACTTGACTCGACGCGACGGTTGCTGGTACTCAACTAGCAGCTATTCTGCGACGACAGAAGATATTCAAAGATAAAATCTTACATTTTTTTTGCTGTTGTCAGTCTTTCGACTGGTTTGATGCATTCCTCCATCCCTTCCTATCCTGTGCTAACCTCTTCATTTCTTCATACCCCTTCCAGCCCACGTGTTCAATTATCTGCTTCATGTATTCTAATCTCTGTGTTCCTCTACAGTTCTTACCTTCGACTGTTCCTGAACCAGCAAATTAACTAAAATATGCCCTACCAGCCTGTCTCTTCTTTCTGTAAGCTTCTTCTACAAACTTCTTTTCTCATCCATCATTTCCAAAATTCGTTCATTTCTTACTTTGTCTGTCCATTTAATTTTCAGCATTCTTCTGTTGCATCACATTTCAAATGCTTCAATTTTCTTTATTTCCGGTATTCCTAAAGTCCATGTTTCGCTACCATAAAGTTCTGTGCTCCACACAAAGATTTTTAAAAGTTCTTTCTGATTCCTAGATCAATATTTGAAACTAAAAGGTTTCTCTTTTTCATGAAGGCTCTTTTAGCTAGTGCTATTGTGCTTTTAACATCGTTCCTGCTTCGGCCATCGGTTGTAATTTTACTTCCCAAGTTACAGAATTCTCTTACTTCTTCTATTGCATAAGATCCTATTTTTATATTTAATCTACTGTGATTGGTATCATTTCTGCTACATTTCATCACTTTTGTCTTGCTTTGATTTATATTCAGTCCAAAATCTTCCTCCAGTATTTTGTTCATGCCATTCAGTAACTTCTCAATATCCTCAGCCCTCTCTGCTAACAAGACAATGTCGTCAGCAAATCGTAGCATACTGATTTTTTCTCCATCAAAACTTACGCCACATGGAAATTTTTCTTTGACTTTCTTCATTGCTTCTTCTACATACAAGTTGAATATTAACGGGGATAGACTACAGCCTTGTCTCACACCCTTTTTAACTGATGCATGTCTCTCGTGATTCTCCACTTTTATTATAGCCACCTGATTCTTATATAGTTTATACAGTATTCTTCTATCTCGATACTTCAGACCTGACTTCTTTAAAATTTTGAACATCTTGTCCCACCTAACATTATCAAAAGCTTTTTCTAAATCAACAAATTCCATAAAAGTATCTTTGTTTTTCTGGATCCGCCCTTCAAGTATTAATGTTAAAGACAGAATTTCTTCCCTTGTACCGCGATTTTTCCTAAACCCAAACTGATCTTCACCTACTATCTCCTCTACTACCCTTTCCATCTTTCTGTATATTATTCTGGTCAGTAATTTTGAAGCATGTGTTGACTAATGGTTCGATAATTCTCACATTTGTCGGTTTGTGTGAAGAAGATATTTTTATTATAATCAGATGGAATTTCTCCTGTTTCATAACTTTTTGATATCAGCTTGAATAATCTTTCTATTCTTTCCTCTCCTAGGGATTTAAGAAGTTCTGCAGGGATCTCATCAATTCCAACTGCCTTATTTCCTTTCAAGTCATTCAGAACTTTATTAAATTCTGTCCTCAAAACAGAATCTCCCAAGTCATCAATTAGACTATTGTTCAAGTCATCCCCAACATATAGTTTCTCAATGTATTCTTTCCATCGGTTAGCTCTATCTTCTGAGCTTAAAAGAGGTTTCCCATCGGCTAGTTTTAATGTTCATACCTCTTTTCTTAATTTCTCCAAAATTCTGTTTGATCTTTCTATATGCAACATCTACTTTATCTACGACCATTTCCTTTTCTATTTCTTCACACTTTTCTTGTAGCCATTTTTCTTTTGCTATTTTGCATTTCCCGTTTATTTGATTTCTAAATTGCCTGTACTGCTCTCTTCCTGTTTCATCCTGAGCATTTTTGTACCTTCTCCTCTGATTCATCAGCTCCAAAATTTCTTCTGTGATCAAAGGTTTTCGGGCAGATGATCCCTAAAGCCTAATGTTTCTTTACCAGCTTTCATTATTTCGGTCTTTAATGCATTCCATTCGTCCTCGGTTGAACTCCTTTCAGATTACTTCTTAGACCTAAGTCTACCATTTCTGAAAATTTTTCTCTTGTGCTAGATTGTTTCAGTTCTTTCACTTCCAGTCTGTTCTGCTTATACTGCTTCCTTATTCGCTTAAATTTCAGCCTGCACTTCATTATTATCAAATTATGGTCAGAGTCTATGTCTGCTCCTGGGTACGCTTTACAGTCTAGAACTTGATTCCTGAATCTCTGTTTGACCATGATATAATCCAGCTGATATCTGCCTGTATCCCCAGGACGTATCCAGATGTATATCCTTCTTGCATGATTCTTAAACAGTGTGTTTGCCACTACTAGCTTATATCTTTCACAAAATTCTAGTAACCTGCTTCGTCGATCATTTCTTTCTCCTAGACCAAAACTTCCTACAGTATTCCCCTCTATTCCTTCTCCCACTATTGCATTCCAATCACCCATGATTATTAGATTTTCCTTCCCCTTCACATATTGGATTAATTCTTCAATTTCAGCGTATATTTTTTCTATTTCTTCATCATCCTCCTGTGACGTTGGCATATACACTTGTACTAATGTGGTTGGGACGGGCTTAGTTTCTAACCTCATCGAAATAATCCTGTCACTAAACTGTTCATAATAATTCACCCGTTTTCCTACTTTCTTGTTCATTACAAATCCTACACCAGTTACTCCATTGACAGCTTGTGTGCTAATTATCCTGTGTTCCCCAGACCAGAAATCCTGTGCGTCCTTCCATTTAATCTCACTAATCCCAACAACATCTAAATTTAGTTGTTCCATCTCCATTTTTAAGTTTTCTAACCTACCTGCCCTATTCAGACTTCTAACATTCCACGCTCCGTCTCGTAGAATGTTTCTATCCATTCTGGTGACTCCTCCCTGAGCAGTCCCCACACGGAGATCCGATTGGGGGACTATTTTACCTCCGGAATATTTTACCCAGGAAGAAGCCATCATGATATATGTAATTTGAGAGGATTACATGTCCTCGGGATACCCTTTGGGTCTTTAATTCAGTGATTTCCCGTTGCCTTCTGCATCCCCATGCCGTTGATCATTTCTGATTCATCTGCCTTTAAGGGCCGTTTCCAACCCCAAGGGCAAGAGGGTGCCCTGAACCACTCCCCGCTCTTCCGCCCTCCTTTCGGAGGCCGTTGGCAAGCAGAGGGTGATTCCATATACCGGGAATCTTTCAGTCGCCAGAGCATCGTCCCTGCAAACAGGGTGCACCATGTGATGGAGAGGTTGACATTTTGTTGTAAAAGGCAAGTATAGCCTCTCCCAAACCCTTACACCCCAAAATCTTACTATAACAAATAAAATATACAGAAACGGTGGCACTTGACGGTTGCTGGAACTCAACTAGCAGTTATTCTGCGACGTCAGAAGATATTCAATGATGCTTTTATGTATTCCTTCTTTCCTCGCACTATTCTAGATTAGAACGCGCGGGTTTAGGATTGGTGCTTAGCACCCTCTGCCATCCACAATGTTTGTGATTTGCAGAGTATGGATGTAGATGTAGAAATGGCTCGTGACAGAAAAATGCGTTGTAGAAATACTAATACTTTTGCCTTTTAAGGGTATAATATTGAAAAATTCCATTCTTTAAATATGCTGTAAAGAAAACGAAGACCCTAGTCTTATCGATTTTGTTTAATTATCAAGAGAGATAAATGACTCGAGATACAAAGAACACATTTTAGATATACTTATATTTTTGCACTTTAATAGTTAAATTCAAAAAAATCCATTCTCAAAATAAAATGCGACCACAGCGCAGACCTTAATCATTAGAATGATAGCTCATTTATCTATTTCAGTTAGATATTAATGGATGTAAATGGCTCGTGACACAGAAATGCGTTATAGAACCATTGATAATTTTTCACTTTAAGGGTTGAATTCCCAAAAATATCTTTCTTAATATATGATGTCACCAAAGCGGAGATATTACACTTAGTAATCCTACCTTATTTTTCGATTTGCGTTAGGTATCCAGGGATCCATAAATGGTTCGAGGCGCAAAAACACGGTTTAGAAATACTTAAATTTTTCCCCTTTAAGGGATAAATTCCGAAAATTCCCTTTCTTAAAATATGATGTGACCACTGCGAAGACTTTAATCTATAGAATGATACCTCATTTAACTATCTCGGTTAGATATTAATGGCGATAAATGGCTTTAGACACAAAAGATGCATTTTAGAAATACTAATATTTTTGTCTGCTGGCCTTAGGTATCCAGGGAGATAATTGGCTCGAGATACAAAAACATCGTCCCGAAGATCGCCGGTTCGCGTCCGGCCGAGGGCATGGGTGTTTAAGTGTTGTGTCTGTGAATATCATGTCCGTGATGTGGTGTGTCTAATTAGCAGGAAAATATTGATCAGGTTGGCTGTATGGCCTCAGATGCTGAAAGCCAGTAAATATATATATATTGGTTGGAAAAGGCTAGTATAGCCTCTCCCAAACCCTTACACCCCAAAATTCTTGCCCTGTAAGGGTTAAAGTGAGGAAAATTCCTGTCTTAAAATGTGATGTAACCACTGCGAAGACCATAATTCTTAGAATGATACCTCATTTATTTATTTCGGTTAGATGTTAATGGAGCTAAATGGCTTGTGACACAAAAATGCGTTGTTGAACCATTGATACTTTTTCCTTTTATGAGTTGAATTTAAAAAAAAAAAAAATCGCATACCTTACCCGTCATAATCCTACTTCATTTATTCATTTCGCATAGGTATCCAGGGAGATAATTGGCTCGAGACACAAAAAAAGTATTTTAGAAATATTGACATTTTTGCCCTTTAAGGTTCGAATGTGGAAAAATTAGTTTTTTTAAAATATGATGTCACAAAAGCGGATATCTTAAGCTTTAAAATGACACCTCATTTATCGATTTTGGTTCGGTATGAAGGGGGATAGTGACTTGTTACAAAAAGATACCTTATAGAAACCTTTCCCGTCTCTAAAAACGTTAAGCAGTTTAAAAAAAATACGTAGTCAGTGTGATCTGCAGTAATCTATATATCTATAAATGAGAAAATGAGAAAGTACGGATGTGTGTTTGGATGTACGTTGGCAATCAATCACGCCTTAATAACTCAACATATTTAAATGAAATTTGGCATTAAGTCAGTTAATTGCGTGCGAAGTGCAATAGGATAGATTTTATCCCACAGTTCTTTTAGAAATTGCCATTAATATCAATTCTCAAACAACAAAGAGTTTCCTACTTCGTAGACAGCCGTGCAACGTTTACTCTTTGCTTTTTACATAAATCGTAAACACTGCTTTTCAGAAATAATAGTGAAAACCTTACATATGCAAGTTTGTGTTTAGTTTAAAAGCCATAAAAGCGATGCACCTGACAAACAATAGTTCGGAAGCAGGAATTATAAATATGTACTTAACCTTAAATTAAAAAAGGTAGGTACTGTTGAAGTTCGTTAAGAGATTTTTTCATTTGCGTACATAAAATAGTATGACATCTCAAATATTGCACCATACTTTCGATCGTAATATACTAAATGTGGAAAATCAGAGCTTGGAAAAAAAAACAACGTAAAATGCTATGATTATACCAGTACGAAAGTCGATTTACTAAAAGTGCAAAATGCCGGTGCTCCAAATGTCGTATTTATAAAAATGTTACGGATTCCATTCTATCTCGGTTTAATTTATTTCCTGTGTGTCTTCTTTTTTTCCACTACACATTCTCTGTAATATTACAAATTATTAACTAACCCTTTTTTGTTCAAAATTTTTCTATAAATCAGTACAAATAGTAGACTATGATTTAGGAAACAGTGCTTTTTAGTTACTGTTCAATTTCTACAAATACCTAATAAATCCGCTTCAAGTTTACGTCGCGATACACGACGATGCTAACTTAGGATAAAATAATTGTTTCAATGCGCGTGTGGTTGAGGTTTTGAATTTGTAGCGCCAATATTAGCGGAGATTGTGGTTACATTGATATTCAGCCTGGACCATAATGAAAACTGAATTTTTTGTCACAGCCAATGGCATGAGAAATTTAGTTATCAGTTATTTAAGCAAATATCATGAGCACTATGTCACGTTGTGACGTTATGTATCGCCACGTAAACTACTCCAGTAAATCCTTCACTTAAAACGAATGTATTCAATGGCCTAACGTAGAGAATTAATGTTTCATGAAGCAATATTGCAAGTCGTTTACAACGCGATACACCTCATTTACACGGAGCTTATGAAAGCTGCTTATTTATTACTAATAATAACTAAATGACTTCTGCCTTATACTGTAACAAAAACATTCTGGTCCAGGAAGCATTTCAACCTAACCACTATCTCTGCTAACATTGCCGCTACAAAATCAAACGTTATGAACACACCTAAACACATTAAATGCATTGGAACTGGATTTCGAATAGTAACAGAATTTTCTATATCAAGATTCCTAATTAGTGTAGCATAAATTACTATCACAATTAATTTCATAATACGCCTTACTACATCACGAGCAGTAACAGTCACTTTATCGGGATGTACGCTTAACCAGCAATATTAACAAAAATTGTCTTAGAGTTGTAGAGAATTATGAACTTTCCGTTGTACACTGTAATTTACAAGCATTTTAGTATAAATTTTTTAATTACGTAACTGCAATAATGAATGTAGTTTCATATGTATTCAGGATTTATTTTCC
Organism: Vandiemenella viatica; assembly: GCA_031002005.1. NCBI lineage: Eukaryota > Metazoa > Arthropoda > Insecta > Orthoptera > Morabidae > Vandiemenella > Vandiemenella viatica. Next base: position 154,742 of record JARYHS010012983.1, on the reverse strand, counting down.
TGCGATCTGAAATAACAATTTACGTTACTAATGTATTAATGCCCGAGTTATAGAAGCTTTGATTTTCTAGCGGTACTTTGTTGAAATGCAGCCTGGACCAAAATGAGAACTGAAACATTATTAATAGCTTAAGCTTCTTTCACGAGCACCATTTTAGTGACGTCATGTATCGCTTTATAATGATGTTGTATCAAAAGATATATAATAAGCTTGGATGATTTAGCAAAACACACGGCATTGCTCGAAGTAAATTTTTGAAATTTATAAATGTAATTTTCAGATACTCAGCGCAAATCAAAATATACATTTTTAGTTTCACAATTTTTTAACGAGATCAACGTCCTTGGGCCACTTAGGTACTTATTTGCTCTTTGAATGTTAGTAAATTTTTTGGATGTTTAGTCGCTTCCATCATATTTTGACGTTTTGAGTTTCAATTAATTAAAACTATATTAATTTTTATTCGCAAGTCCTGAAATTAGTAATTTTAAGAGATGCTGGGTAAACGAAATTCAAATCTTTCAATGAAATGTAAGAAAACTACGGCTGTGAAAAAAGCCAAAACCCAGGAACAAATCCTCTAGCAGAGCTGCACAGCAGTCACAAGTTGGGCGACAACACCAAAATGAACACTTGGTGTCTGGAAGATCACACCGCGAAAATCGCGAGCTCGGTGCTAAGAGCAAGCGGATTGGCAATCGATCTCAAAAGCTTTTGAAACACCGAAGCAAACAAAAAGACGGCAATAACAATACGCCACATATTTGGCATTGCAACGAGTTGCTGAAACACCTGAACAAACGCGAGCTCATTTCTAATGTTTTCCCGAGGATTCAACTAAATATTATCAATGACGAAAACTGGTTATGTGAGAGGACAATACTTGCCCCGAAAAATGATTCTGGAGCAAAAATATATATATATATATATATTAGAGGAAATAGTCGGGGAAGTGACAACACACTCTTCCATCGATACAGTAATGTTAACTGACGATGCTGCTACCTACCCCGTCGAGTTTTCAAATTCCTTCGAGTTATCTGGGCTATCATCCCATAAACTCGAGCTTAAGGTTGGCACTCGAGGTCTCCTGATGCGTAATCTCGACCCCCCCCCCCTCCCCTCAAGGTATTGCAATGGCACCAGATTACACATCACAGAACTAGGAAGAAACATTGTGAAGGCGACAATTCTTACCGGTGCATCTAAAGGGGAAGCCGTTATAATTCCGCGTATCCCAATTATTCCCAGTAATATTCCCTTTGAATTCAGAACATTACAGTTCCCATTAAAAATTTCATTTTCAATGACAATTAATAAATCGCAAGGTCAAACGTTGAAATTGTTGGGAATACACTTGGATACTCACTGCTTTTCCTTTGGTCAACTATATGTTGCCTGCTCGCGGGTATCGAGTGCAAAAAATTTACATGTTTTTCAGAAAATAAAAAGTCCTACAATATATATACCGATGTATTAAACTGAAAATACTACTAACATACAGAATATTTTTATTGTTTTAAAAGTTTGATGAAGTTGTTTGGAACAAATACATTTTGTTATTTTATTGCAGTATTTATTACTACTATCACCAATAAAAATAGCTCTAAAATTAATTGTATGGTCGTATTGACCTGGTGGCGAGGCTTCATTACGTCTACGCAATCAGCCCCTTTCGTAGCCGCTTAACCTAACGCAGTAATCCTACTGGGCATAGAGGACCTACAGTTCAACGTGAAATCAGAACCACGTGAGCATTCTGGCGCACTTCACATCACACAACAACCTGTGCCAGAGGTTAAGCTCGAGCTAAGGACCTATGAAAATCCTCTGTGAGACTGGGATTCAAGCTGGGGACTTTTCCATGTCCAGTTGGACGCCCTAAACACTGAGCGACCAACCTCTCAACAAAATCTTATATTACAACACTCTTCCACGCGGACGAAGTCGCGGGTAACTGCTATTAAAAATAAAAGAGAAAACACAAAAACAAACAAGGTGTTAATTTAAATGAATCCTTCACAAGAAAATATTACAATCTCATTCCTCTAGCCATTTACCCAGCTTTTCTCTAAAACTTGCTACAGCTCTGGTCCTTTTTATTTCATCAGATAATTTTTTAAATATTTTTAAACCTTTGTGCCACACTGTTTTCTGTGCTTTACTACTTTTATTATAAATCGAATGGAAATTATTTGCCTGCCTTGTAATACTATAAATGTGGAAGTAAGTCTCTGTCTTTTGTTACGTTCTTACAACTAAAAGCCTTTACCGATATTGACGGAATTTCACAGGAAAATTTGTATGGAGGGCACAGGACAATATTTCCGTATGATTAACAGCTGTAGTCACGAAATTTGGAGTACTTATCGAATGGTGACAGAGTGACGGATGCGTGCATTAGTCTATAATTTAACGTCGCTTGCTCAAGCTATGCTTCTAGCGCTTCATGTTAAGGGACGACATCCATAAATTACGTGAGGTGTTTTTCCGGATTTCCGGACCCCCTCCCCCCCTCTGGTGAGATTTTGTGAGATCTGGCCCCCCCCCTCTGGTGAGATCTGGTCCGTGAGAACCCCCCTCCCCCCCCCCCCCCCCGTTATCGCCCTCGACTCTTTCGGAGACCTTTTTTTTTAAGTCACAACCCCACTTTTATACGAAAAAACCCCTAAAATCGACTATCGTGCGATTTGTAGACTTTATTTTTTGTTAGCTCTACTGTACAAATTTTTTTTCGCAAAACCTCACGTGAGATTTCCGTGACCCCCCCCCCCCTCCCCCGCCTTCCCTATTTCACCTCACGTAATTTATGGATGCCCCCTTAGTGTATAATTTGTTAAAAAATTTCGTTTAGAGAAATAACGTATTAGTTAGTATAGATGTCAATTTACTCTGTCCTTTTACTTAGTGTCTGCTTAAATGTTTCTGCCACCAGTTTATTTTGACTTCCTTTCTGAATTGCCTTGCGGGCGTAAACTGGCGTAAGTTGTAGCTCTAGCAGAACACAAACAGCTAAAGTTATTAGAACCCAAAAATCGGATGCTCATGCTGAAGAAACAAAACGTCCAAGCTGAAATAAACCTGCCCTTAGCTAACAACCCCCCCCCTCCTCCCACATCCCCTCACCTTGTTTGTTTTTCTGTTTTTAAATATATTGGAAATTGATTCTTTTCAAGAGACAGGTTCGACGGTAGAATGATATAGTGGTGTCTTTCTTGTCGTATTATGCCGATTCGTTTCCAACAGTTTTCTATATTGAATTCTGGTAAAGAAATACTTAATCCACGCGTACGAAGTCGCGGGTATCAGCTAGTTCTTTACATAATGCTACATGGAGCTTGTATTTTGTGATTAATTTCTTATTGCCGAAGTCAGACGTCCCAAGGCAGAATCTCAGTTTTTCGGCCGCTAGGATGGATGTTCTTTGTTTCTTTCCATAAATAATGAATTCTATACTTCGTGGTAAGATTATATACGAGATATATTTAACAAAAAATATTAGTAAATACTGACGTAGTATACCTGTATGTTTCTTTGAATGTGTTACAGAATAAATATATAAAAGCAGTTTAGCGGCTAAACTGCTTTTATATAACCAACTTTAGCCAATTATGATTATTTTTATTTTACAAACAACTAGGCTACTAAAAATACATTTTCTCAGTAATATCTATTAATTCGGTTGTTATGAATAGAATTCGTAAAATTCGTTGTATTTGCACCAAATACCTACCTAACTCATTAAAAAACACATCTGGTCTTGAGTAATTTAGTTTAATAAAAAAAAGTATTAACTTTACAATAACCATTTTTTTGAGTGAACTGCCTGTAATAGATATGCTTGTAATATACGCAATACGTGTAGTTATTTTATGTAATGTATACAACATAATAATATCTTTGTAATCACCACATTATAAACATTATAAAGTTTTTATTGGAACATTTAAATTTAGAATACACCACCACCACCACATAAACCACATTTTACCCTTATCTATACGCCTTTCTCTCCCATTGTGCTATTGATTTTCCTGCCAGTTTTTCCGTTCACACTAGATCTGAATCCTACTGTACTCAAGGACGCAACAGAAGGGAGCTGTTTAAGACGTGTGATTTTAAAACTCAGTTTTCATACGAACTCATAAATTCTTCATCAATACGGGCACCGATCACTCGGTAGTCGAATACTCTACCGCTCTCAAAAAATTCACTTCATAGAGTAATTTCAAGACTAGTTGTCAAATACATTGCGCATTTTAAAGGATCATAAATAACAGCAAATTCGATGTTTTTACTGATCTCACGTCATTACTTAAGCGTAATCAATATTCGGAAAAATTAATACTTTGGCTGTCAATAAACCATAAGCATTTACTAACTTTGAATTACAATTCCTAATGGTGTGTAGATGTTCCGTTGTCATAGATTCCTCCACAATCCTTCGCTTCAACAACGTGGAGACTGCTTACTTTGATGTGAAATCAACTAATATTATCACCATTTTCATTGAGTAATGTTATACTGTCTACTAAAAATCACTGAAACCATTAAATGAATTATTAATAAACTAGTGTAAGCCCATTACTGTTTTTTGCGTATCGTCAAGGGTCTAGAATAGTTCCAGTTATACGATGAAAGATTATGACAGGTTGATCTGATCTAGCCAAATATAAACTTGACCTGTGTTTACCCTTAGGATGAATAAAATCACTTGAGATTGAAGAACTCAGAAGCATTAATAGAGGTAGGTATTAAACACGGACAGGAACGATCGCGCTATCGTGTAACTAGTTCAAAGGTCATATACTCGAACTTGTTTAAATATGAAGTTGACTTGTATTTGACCCCTTCAAGTTCACGTTCACTCTATAGAATTAAAAAAAAAAAAAATCCTCTTTGCTTCGAAAGCATCACGTTGTCTATTATGTAAACATTGGTCAAGTATCTGTGACGGCCAGAGAATTTAATACATATTCCATATTATGAAACAGTTGAGCAACTCCGCAGAAATAAGTTGCCAGAATAGTCGATTCGGCGACACATTTGGTCTGATGCCCACTTAAAATAACCTAATAACTCACATACAGCGAACATAAATAAATACCAATAACGAAAGTGGTCAGTAAAATGCCTAAAAAGTAAATAAACCGTTATGCATTAAATTTGGTCAAGCCATTAGTGAAAGTTGTAATTAAACTGAGATTTATCCTAAGCCGAAATGACAATTGGCATTCGTGGTTACAGCAAAGACTATGAGTAATTTAATTTATTTTTTAAGTTGCTTTAATTAGTAACATTTTACTCAATAGAAGATACACGTTTTTTCAACCGCTAAATTTACTAACTTTGTTTTAACTATGAAACGCTAAGAAAAGCAAACTTAATTAATGTATTATGCTAATTAATATGGTAGCAGTTGCTTAGTTATTAAATTGTAGACATAAACACGAATTCCTTCTAATGGTATCTCTGGTCTCTGTTTTCCTCTTAGCGAAGGCTGACGCGTGACACCGTTCTCCAGTCTATAGCTACTATTACTTTTCTACTATTACTATTACTCCGCGATTCATTAAAAGTGTGTGGCGGAGGGTACTTGCACTTCTCCGGAAAGGTTGGTTTGGAAGGGATATGCGGTATATGGCAGGAGGCGCCCGTGGGCTATTGTGAGGAACCATCCGAGCATTCGCCTGGAGTGATCTGGGGAAACCATGGAAAACCCAGATCAGGATGGCCGGAGTACTTTATCGAAAGCTACTTCTGTCAGATTTTATGTTTACTCGCCCGGTAAATCCTTTCTATTCCACTCCCTAATCGCTCTTACCGAGCGGGGCGGTGTAACGGTTAGCGTTCTCGCCTCGCATTCGGGAGGACGGTGGTTCGAATCCCCGTCCGGGCATCCAGATTTGGGTTTTCCATGGTTTCCCCAAATCACTCCAGGCAAATGCCAGGATGCTTCCTTCAAAAAGGCCATGGCCGAATTCCTTCCCATTCCTTGCCCCCATCCTTGTCCCCATCCTTGTCCCCCATCCTTTCCCGTCTCTAAAGACCTTGATGTTAAAAAGAGACGTAAATCAGTTAAAAAAAAAAAAAAAAAAAAAAAAAAAAAAAAAAAAAACCTAATTGCTCGTGGTAAAAATGAGTACAGAAATGAATCGGTTCTGGCCCTGATTTCTCTTATCTTATTTTCGCGGTCATTTCGAGATATGAATGTTGCTGGTAGCAATATTTGTTTACTGTCATTCCGAAATACGTCAGTGGAGAATTTTCCAATTAGCTTCTGTCGAGAGCAACGCCTTCGATGTTCCGGGTCTTCCCAAACTAACTCCTTCAACATCGCACTTACGCCTTCCCTCCAACTATATATACCTGTCACGAATCGGGTGGCTCTTCTTTGGTCCATCTCTAATTCCTCCATTAAACCCTTTTGATGGATACAGAGCAACAATATTCTAAGTGAGGCCGCACAAGTGACTTGTATGCAATCGATTTAACTTCCGGAGTGCATTGTTTTAAATTACGACCTAGAAATCGGAGCATACGATTTGATTTCCCAATTACAATCTCGATATGCTCATTCCACGACAAATTATTACGAATTGTTACGCCTAGGTATTTAGCAGAATCTACCGTTTTAAGGACAGTACTATTAATTGTATATTCAGTGCTAAATGGTGTCGCCTTTTTACTTACACGCATAACTTGGCACTTTTTAGCTTTTAACTCCAACTGCCAATCTTTACACCACACAATTATTTTCGTAATAACGTCTTGTAACAAAGCGCAGTCGACCTGGGTTGTGATTTCACGATAAATAATAGCATGGCCACGAACACACCTCCGCCGATTGAGGTAGTTCTGTTTTTCCGAAAACCATTGAACTGAGGAGCAAATACTTCGCTAAATTCTATCCCTGCCGTCAACCAGCTCTCGGTTCCTAGTATTATGTCGACATCGTTAGTCGCAACTGCAGCGTGGAAATCGGCTACTTTCCCTCTAATACTCCTACAATTTAAAACCATTGTCCTTAACGGCGTAATATCGGTATCTGTAGAATCTAAATTCGCATTTTTACTATTTGAATTCCGAAAGGAAACGGGTGAAGTATTTGCAGCTGTAAATTTCGATTTATTCGCGCCATCACTTCGAGAACCACGATCTAGGTTATCGACGCGTCTTCTTCGTTGAAGTTTTTTGTTTGTTTGCCTCACGGTATTCCTAAAAAATAATTCATATCAAGTTGGTTCCATAAATTTGCAGTTACCTTGTTCGACATTCTCGGTGCGTAGTGGACGCCCGATTGTCAAATGGGTCCCAGCTATCATCGGTCGAAGGTTGACGAAGCCCTAGTTGTTTCAACGACACAGCTCCTGTAAACTACAATTCAAATTATAAATCTTCCACCATACGGCTTCCCCACAATCGATGCGCGGTACGACACTACAAATGGAAAACTGCAACGTTACCGAATTCTCACGCGCTGATTCATACGCCTTGTGGCCCAACTTTTCAATAGATTTAACTATATCCGAAACAGAAACACGACACGAATAGTTAGTACCGTACCGACGTGCGCAGCTGCCCTTAACTGACGGCAGTTCGATTCTCTAATCGCTTTTGGAATGGCCTTCATGACACGTGACACGGTTGCTCCTGGAATACAAACAAAATGAATGTTAGTGTGAGGGTCATCGCTTTTGGAATGGCCTTCATGACACGTGAAACGGTTGCTCCTGGAATACAAACAAAATGAATGTTAGTGTGAGGGTCTGCACCATTCGACCAGTCGGCTGCCAGCAGCCAGAGAGGACGCCTCGGTACACGCTCGTTGCCGTGCCTCATATTGAGCCATCTTCGCCATGGGACTAAGCAAGAAGAGAGCACAGATGACTGCCGGCCATCCAGACCAGGGCGAACCACCAGTGGCGACGGAAGAGAGCTGCAACAAGATGGATACCGCCTCGGACCCTCCCATGGAGGAGGGCCCCACGAAACCCATCTGCATACTCACCAGTGAGCTTCCCATCATCACGTTACTCGGCCGTCTACAGCGCTGCGCGATTCTGCCGCTGTTCGCACAGCCACTAACAGGGGGAATGTGTGTCCACGCCAACTGCCTGCAAGATTACAAGGCAATCATCACGAAGCTAGTTGAGCTTCGTGAGGAGTACAAGTACTTCAAAGTATGTACCCCAGACTCACTACAGCCTCCCAAGGCTTTAGTAAGCGAGGGTACAAAGACCACCGCCACGCAGACCACGACACCTGACAGGAAGCTGGGAACACCCGAAATAGCCCAGTGCTTTAACTGCCAGGGGTTTAACCACTTCGCCAGCCAATGCACTGCCAAGCAGAAGTGCGTTCGGTGTGGCGGAGAGCACCTGCACTCGGCATGTCCAAGGCCGAGGGAGGACCCGATTTGCTGCAACTGTCGGGGACCGCACGCTGCGTGTCACCGTGCGTGTCCCAGCAGGTTGCAGCAAAACAAGATGATGAAGAAACATCACCGGGCAAAGCCCACTTCTGGGGAGCAGGGTGGCAACAACACAAAAGCAAATCGTCAGACTGCCAACCCTGCTGCCGAGCCTAGAGCAAGCATCCAAAGCCATCCGCAAGCTAGGACTTCGCCGCCGCGACCTCCTCCTGACGGCCCGCCCCACCCCCCACACACATGCTGTGGGCGTGGCGCGGACGGGCCCGGATGGGGGCCACAGCTTCTAATGGTCGTCGAGTTGCTTGCGCAACTCGTCGCCTGCTCCACCAGTGCGACTGCTGTACCGCAGCTGCCTCAAGAGAAGAAGACGCAAGAAGAGGCCAAACAAGACGACAAATCCACCATCAGGTCAAACCACATTGAAATGCATCTGGAGTAAATGTCGAAAGACAACAGACTCCAACGTACTCTGCCATGAAGTATGGCAATGACTGGCTACTCTGGCTGGCTGGTCTGCACCATTCTTCTCAGGGTTTCTCCAGACGTCGGACGTTGTAGCTTCCACTGATAAGAAAACCTTTTCCTGGCATTACTCGGTGTCTGCGATCAAATTTTCCCTGCTGTGCTTCTGGGCCTTTCGCACTAAGATTTTCAACCTCCTGCAAAACTGAAACGCATTACTTAGGGCAAGATATCATTTTCCCGTCGGTTATTTTGGAATTTTCATGCCTTTGATAGCTATGGAGGTGAGTGGGTGACCTGACGAAATTATGTAGTAGATTACTACGTGCATGGTTTATCTACAGATAACCATGGATTCAAAGCAAAACTTTATGAACTAATTTTATTTCAATTCCAAGCGAATGAGTACACTTATTTAATAAAATGAAATTCCATCCGTTTTGTAAACAGGCGATCTGACATGTTAATAATGAAATTTACAGAAAAAATTGCATGTCCTGAAAGACTGGAATCAGGAAACGAGTAAGAAACGATCACTAATATAAATTTGGTTTGAAGCTACAAATTGACGGTTATTGGCATATGCTTAATGTTTACGTGGTGGGCTGGTCACTAACCAATCTTCGACCTTTGCTGGTATGATGTTGCGTCACAAGGACGACAATTTCAAGCTTTTTTTCGTAATACATATCAGGTCACGCTTCGAAAGGACAGCTATTTCATAGTTTAACATGTGCTGGACCATCGATCTCTGCATTTACAAACAGACAAGTTTACGTCGACACAGTTAACGCTCTGAAGCAGAAACTGTTCTGAATGGATATGATAGTCACATGCTCCGTCACAAATCACCGAAGAAAACATAATCTATTGTGAGAACAGTGCAGCGCTGGCACTCCCTGCAGCACACATCTAACCTGAAGAAGGCGGCAGAGCCAGCCGCCGAAAGCTCGTTGTTGTCTCTCTTCAACAACATACGGCGGAAAACCCGCGAAGACTATATTTCACATAATCTATTGTTCGCAAGCTATATTAAATTGTTACAGTCTCATATACCATATACAAAAATATATTACCTTTCTCGTAATCATTTAGTTAATAGTAACAAACAACTATTGTTCGATTTCGTAATATTTTAATACATCTATCTATTAAGGTCTAAAACAGACGATGAGATTTTTACCACGCGGCGGTAGAGTCCACGCATGGATCATTGCTGATCATGCATGGATTTATTAGCAGCAGCCTAGAAATGGAAATGTTCGACGTATTTTCGCTTATTGCCAAGAATATCACAGATTAATATAATCACTAGCTGGGACCCTAAGAATGTTGCTGCTGAAGACCGTTGGGCCTAATTATCTCAATACTTCCATGCTCTCAACTTTCGTATAACTAATGAGTACGTTAAATGTCTGCTTGAAAGTAACGAACATGTCGAAAGAGTTTTTTCTGTGATAAATAAAATATGTATAAGTAACAAAACACAGTTATGAGTCGCAGTATTGAAAACCATTTTGATTTCCGAGACTAACATCAACAAATCTTGTAATGAGCTCCATTCTTACTTGAAAACTAGACCCGATATTTTGCAACTGATTTGTTCGCCCCATAAATACAAAACAACTGGCTAGTTAGTTGTTAGAGGTTAGATACTATAGACTATGTAACTCAGCTAACTTGTAATACTTTCTACTTATTACAAGTGTTCATCGTTTCCGAATAAAAACTGATATACCAAAAAAAAAAAAAAAATGACAAAATTTCCTAAGGCTTCTCACTCTGACGGGGAAAAAAAAAAAAAATCTCGGGCACCCCGCTAAAATGAAAAAGATAAATTGTCATGTTAAACATACCATGTCTGTAAAGCCGGCTGAACTCTAAACAGATCACGGCCAACAAATGTCGAACTTGGTTGATGTTCCGACTATTTACGATAACGTTATAGGCGATGGGTTGGGATTGGGGCCCCTCTGGTTGTGTGGACTCCGGGCCAACGTTGATTGGTTCATTTGTGATTTGACTAGTCGAACAGATGTGATTTGTTTTAATTTCTTCTAATGTTGATTATTACTGGAGTGTGGAATCGAATAACAAGACTGCATAAATACTGATAGGATACTGAGAATATAAAAATAAACTAGATGACCCATGCGAAAATTTCGCGAATACAATGAATAGTAAGGTTGGGGGTTTGTAATAAGATGAAAGAAGAAGTGCCTACTGTAATAGATACGTAACAAAAGTCGACGCCAGTGAATCAGTTTATCAATATTTCTGTAATATGTGCTGCTGTTGTCTAGCGGTTAGGCTCAGAACTGTCCCATACGCGTGACTTTCACAGTTATTACTATTGCCCTTTATGGATCAAATTCCGAAAAAAAATCTTAAAATATGATTTGACCAAAGTGTAAACATTAAACTCTAAAATAGTAACTCACTTCTCGATTTCGATTAGATATCAAGGGAGATAAATAGATCATGGCAAAAAAATACCTTGTGGAAATAACGATAATTTTGTCATATAAGGTTCGAACTACGAAATATTCCATTCATAAAATACGATGCAACCACGAAGGAGACCTTAATATTTAAAATTGCACCTCATGTGTCTATGTCGGCTAGATATCAAGGGAGCTAAATGACTAGTGACACGAAAACGCGTTGTATAAATATTCATACTTTTGTTCTTTTAGGGTCGAATTCCAAAAAATTCCTTTCCTAATATTTGATGTCAACAAAGCGGAAATGTTAATCTTTAAAATGATACTTCATTTATAGATTTAGGTTAGGAATGCAGGGAGACAAATGTTTTGTGGTACAAAAAACAGAATATTAGAAAAATTGACTTTTTGCACTTCAAGGGTTGAATTCTGAAAAACTCGTTTCCCAAAATATGATGTCATCGAAGTGGAGACCTCAAGCTTTAAAATAATACCTCATTTATACGTTTCTGTTAGTTATCAAGGGAAATAATGGCTTTTGACCAAATAACATTATAAAAATAATATATACTAGATGACCCGTGTGAAAATTTAGCGAATATAGTGAATAGAAATGTTGGGTGTTTGTAGGATGAAAGAAGACGTGCTTTATTTGTTTCAATTGTTTATTTGTTTAGTGCAACAAAAGTGGACGCTAGTGAAGCAGTTTATTAATATCTCTGTAATATGTGCTACTGCTATATACAGGGCGCTTCATTTATCACGCGTCTGCGTGCACGGCAATAATCGCCCGGAGCAGCGGCGACTCGCTTGCCGATAACTCATACCGCGCAGCACCAGTGCTTAGAAACACCTCTTGCCTTCGTCGATGTCTTACGTTATAGCACATGCTGGAAATGTTGGCCATCGGCTGCAATACACGCTTGACATTTTCTAAGGAAGTTTTGGCTAACTCTCTGCAGTGTTTGTGAAAAAATATTATTAATTTTACTTCTTATGTGCTTTCGTGCTCTGACAATGCGTGGGCGGTCCCTCTGACGATATCGGGCCCTTCGCAACACAGCAAATGCACTGTTGCAACTCAGTTCTCAGTCAGATTTTTTAAAGTGAAGAGCAAGTATATTGTGAGGTCAAGATGAAGTATACTTCAGAGCAACGAGTTTACCTTTATGATTGTTATGTGAAATACGAATCTAAAAGGAGGTGCAGGCGTATGTTTATTGAAAAATTTTCAGGAACCGAAGTATCGCACAGGTCAACTATACATAGATTGGTAAACAAATTGCGTGCTACAGGTTCCCTTATGGGCATGCCTAAGAAATGTAAGCGCTCCGTTCTTAATGAAAGAAATGTTGAAGAAATCGAATCTCGTTTGGAAAACTTTCCTAGAAAATCCCTCAGACGACTCTCCCAAGAAGTCGATGTTTCCAAAGTAAGTGCATTTAGGGTTAAAAAAATTCGGAAAATGCGTCCTTATCGAACATCTGCAGTGCGCGAATTAAAACAAGCAGATTACACCGCACGAATGAGGTTTGCAAACTGGTTTATGAAAAGTGTGCATGATGGTAAGCTGGATCCGCAATTGACATTTTTCACCGATGAGGCATATTTTTATTTAAGTGGACGCTTACCGGTAAACAGTCAAAACAGTAGGTACTGAAGTACAGTAAATCCACATCTTAACCACCAACAGCCGCGACACGATGTGAAAGTTGGAATTTGGTGTGCAATTAGTGCGAGGAGAATTATTGGACCAGTGTTTTTTCCTGAAACAATTACATCTTCTCGCTATGGGGACAATATTTTAAATACCTTTTTTGAACAGATGACAGAAGATGAAAGAAATTACGGTCATTTTCAACAAGACAGTGCAGCTCCCCATACAGCCGAAAATTCTATGCGTGCTTTAAAGCGTGTTTACAATGAAAATAAAATTATCAGTCGTGGATTATGGCCTCCGCGTTCTCCAGACATTTTGTGATTTCTTTTAGTGGGGTTACCTAAAAGAACGTGTTTCTGATTCAAATCATCGTACGGAAGAGGAACTTAAGGAAAACATAAGAACAAAAATTAATAATATTTCTTCACAAACACTGCAGAGAGTTGGCCAAAACATCCTTAGAAGATGTCATGCGTGTATTGAAGCCGATGGCCAACATTTCCAGCATGTGCTATAAGGTAAGACATCGACGCAGGCAAGAGGCGTTTCTGAGCACGGGCGCTGCGTGGTATGAGTTGCCGGTAAGCGAGCCGCCGCTGGGCCGGGCGATTATTGCTGTGTAGGCGGACGCGTCATAAATGAAACGCCCTGTAGTTACTTGGCTCTGAACCGTCTCATAAGTGCGACTTTCACAGTTATTACTTTTGCCCTTTAAGGATAAAATCCCTAAAAATTACTTTCTTAAAAAATGACTTCATCAAACCAGAGGCGGAAATCTTAACAACTAAAGTAGTAGCTCAGTTCTCAATTTCAAATAGAAAGCAAGGGACATAAATAGTTCGCCACAAAAAAATACTTTGTGGAAATAACGATAATTTTGTCATATAAGGGTCGAACTACGAAATATTCCTTTCTTAAAATACGATGCGACCACGTAAGAGACCATAATCTTTAAAATTACACCTCATTTGTTATGTCGGCTAGATATCAAGGGAGCTAAATGGCTAGTGACACGATAACGCGTTGTAGAAATATTGATACTTTTGTTCTTTAAGGGTCGAATTAAAAAAAAAAAAAATCTTTCGTAATATATGATATCACCAAAGCGGAGATCAAAATCTTTAAAATGATTCTTCATTTATCGATTTCGGATAGGAATGCATGGAGATAAATATTTCGGGGTATTACCATACTCATATGTATCCGAACGATATGAATCTCTCATCACTATATTTCCTCACAAAACTTATTCAAATCATCCTACACATCTGGTATACTAACCAGAATATCCAAAATTGAGACTCACCCAGCTAACACAAAAAAGTGATATATTTTAACATGTTCATTATACAAACGAAACTATGGATTATATTTCGCTTATAAAAGAGTTATGCGGGTATTGTTTGCACTTTATTTTAGTTTTTTAAAACATTCATGAGAAATTACTGTCAAAACAGAATATAAAAATTAACCATTTAAAACAAAAATGTTAATTTTGAACAAACGCGAGGTTCAAAAGAAAGAAAGGAGTAATACCGATAATCTATCACCTAAATTAACGAGATATAAATGATAACATCATAATGTGCGATGTATTCCTATGGTTAAAAATATTTTTAAATAATTGCGTTGACAAATAATTGCAGATTTATGAAGTTACTTAATTTAGCGGTGTTCTATTAAGACTTGTTGTTCTTTTACTACTACTACTACATTTAAATTTATTTTAGCAACATATGGAAAAACTTATAACTAAATTACTGTTGTCGGTTACATGAGATGTCATCAACAAATTCTTAGTTGAGAGTATTTTAGCGTCAAAAAACTTATTTTCACCTACCATTAATATCGAAACCTGTTCAACGCGCACTAAACACTCGTTTAAAAACAAAACACTGCCTACCCGGAAGCGTGGTAACTTGCCCTCAGGTAGTTCCTGGAGAAGACGGTTCGAGTTCAGCCACAGACACATGTGATTTTCATGAACTGTTGCGTTCTTCTTGTGTTAACTGTACGGTGGATCACTGTAGTCACATCATACACCAACTGGGAAGCTAAAAGAATGAAGAGGATGTAAGTATCGATATATTAAGGCAAATCTTTCTTGGTTTATTTTATATATTTAAAATACGTGTTTTGAAACGTTACATAAAAGATTATGTGGAAAGTAATCCAGCCACGGTATTTAAATATGAACTAGTCGTCTGTTAGCCTGAAATTATTTCAATAGTCCTCTGAAAACCAAAACATGAATTTTCTTGACCAGGGCATACACAACATTACTGACATATACTGTATATACTTGAAAGTAGATATCCAAAATCTCAATGCCAGCAGAACTGGTAAAAATTTCAACGATTTCATGAAAAGAAGTACAGCTTCCAAGGCTAACTTTTAACGTTGAAAGGTAAGTCAGTGTTTCGATATGATGAAACTAGTCTGCGTAGCAGTTACTGATACAAAATGATATTCAGAAATCCTATCATCAGAAGCAATTGTTCTACTGTCTTCATTGTATAGGCCTTTTAAATGACGTTAAAGGCAAAATTATAGACAGAAACGATACTCTTCTCGATCATAAAATGTTTAACAACTTCGGTCAAATAGCTTAAATCATTTAATGAAGATAGTTTGCTTAGTACTGGAAGGAAATTATTGATTGATGTTCACCAATCAAAACTATGTATCAAAACATTTGTTGCATCACAGCTAAACTTTGGAGGCATGGTCAATCAGGTGTGAAAGAAACCACATGTATCTTATAATATAGGAAAAAATCGGAGAAGACAACTGTTGGTGGACGATCGATTGGATTTTTATGCAGTCTTTTTAAAATTGATCTCACGGTCTTGCTCGATGAAATAAGCTGGTTAAAGTACACATCACCAGACTGAACTATTTACCGTCCTGTAGCATCTCACTGTGTCACAATTTTAAAAAAGATGTTGCCGTTAGCGAGATTCGATCTGGCGATGACTGGTTTATAAAGCAGAGAGCTTGCTCGTTACACCACACATTTCCTTGACAGTTTCTTAACGCAGGAACATTTCAACTTATCGGAATAATTTAATGCCGATTTTCTCGACAACTGCGAAGAAGCGCAGTACACCTCTGGCTATGAGATTTTATTATACAAATTTGAATTTTACAGTTGGCGACCTCCCCTTGTGGATGGTAGCTACTCGGGATTCTAACAGAGTCGAAATCACGTCGTCTGTCGTTTTTAAACTGCACACGTTTTGAAAATAAGCATTTTAAAATAGAACTAACATCATCTTTTAGAAACAAATAACTTATTGTTGGAATTATTTCCTATAATTCTGTTGGTGGACAATGATTATGCACCGTCGTCAAGGAAATCAAAAATGTTTTGTAAAACATGGGAGGAAGTCGCATAGATCTAAATATTAGTACTGTAAATATGTGATTGGAGCCTACTGTATGGATGTGGGGAGTTCAGTCTAATTCCTCCAGTTACAAATATGTGTGAGGTGACGTACAGAACTGTAGTGTAGGCATGGACATTTGTGTGTGTGTCATCCTATATAGTTGGGTATTTATCGTGATAGGAGTCTTCTCGACTTTGAGATTTCACAATCACTGGCCACCTATTTGTTGATGGTACTTGTAATCGATTGGGTGGATGAACAACCCATATGGGATAAGTACTGACGTGTATGGCAATGTGTGTGTTATGATGTATTGCTTTGATGACCAAGTGTCTGCTGCGAGGCATTGTATCTAGGGTACATATTACTGAATATCATAAACGCTTGTGGTGTGGTAGAGCCGTGATGGTGCTGATGTGAACATTTTTGTACAGAAGACACATGTTACTTAATGACAGAATGCTCCGTATTGCGAGATAAATGAGACGATGTTGATGTGAAGAGTTTGATACCTGGAACAATGTTACTGATTAGGGGAGATGACTGCAGCGTGGGAGAGACGAGACGTGGCTGTTATAAAGAGCTGGGTACCTGGGGCACATGTTACTGAATTACAGAAAGTGTCGCGGTGTGGGAAAGAAATAAAAACCCGAAGGGCTCTATCCTTCCTCGTTGAAGAGTAACATATAAGTATGTACATAGGAGTTATGAAAAATTAGTGGTGATATAATACCCTTGAACCATAGATTTTATTATTGTGATATAATATCGCAGAGAATTTTTTACTTTGTTTGTGTTGTTTCGTGTTATAGTAACAAGAAAAAGTGTTAGCCTGAATATGTAGTCATTGAGTGATGAATAAAGAAAATATATAAATGTAAAAATAAAAATTAATGGTAAGAAAAGTTCGTGTTATTGTAACAAGAAAAAGTGTTAGCCTGAATATGTAGTCATTGAGTGATGAATAAAGAAAATATATAAATGTAAAAATAAAAATTAATGGTAAGAAAATGTATTCTTACAATTGGCAGACCGTGAAAAGGACGAAAGTTGGAATTTTAAAACTGAATTGCCACCTGAAAGGAATTTGCAAGTATAATAAAACATTACATGGTATTTGGATATGTTTCAGTCGACAGATGTCAATGAATATTGACATATTAAATAATTGGTAAACAAGTTGAATTTCAGAATTTAGATAACTGAAAATTAAAAAGAACAGAATCAAGTTGAATTTTATTAACATTTCTATTTAAGTAATATTCAGATTTGTCTGAAATTTTATATATATAAAGTGGCAATGCTGTGTTATAGAATTTGTTTTGGGATTTCTGTTCAAGTTTTTAATTCGTTGGTGAGAATTGTCGCTAACGAATAAGTGAACTAGTGTCAGAGATAACATTTGTCGTAATTATTTTATCAGCGTTGCTATTCACGATTATAAAGCTGTGGTGTCGAAATACTTATTTGTTACAGGGCACGTTGCTCTAAGTAAATTGTCTAAAAATACAGAAAATAGAGAAGAAATAGTTTAAATGGAAAATAGTAGTGAAAGGGTAGTAGAAATAGAAAATCCAACTTTAGGAACAAATCTGAGTCGATAGTTCATGTGGAAATATTCTTTTGAGATCTCTTAAGGAGTCTACTTCTGAGGAGCTAGAGATACCTGATTTAAGTAAAACAAAATCCACTAGGATATAAGGGCAAGTAGATATGATTCAAATATCATGTATTATCATGAATAGGATACTAGATTCCCAAGAAGAATTGAAAAGACAGCTTATGTAGAAGCAAGAAAAATTGGAAGATAATTTAAAGAGACAACAAGAAATATCTGAAGGAAATCTGAAAAAGTATGCTGAAGAATTGATCAGCCAGTCAAAAACAAGAAACCTTACAGCAATAATTCACTAAAATGAAAATTTTACAGGATGAAACAAAGAAATCCCAACTGGTTTTTTTTTTTTTTTTTTTTTTTTTTTTGTAACAGTTTAACGTCCCTTTTTAACAACGTGGTCTTTAGAGACGGGAAGGGATGGGGGCAAGGAATGGGGGCAAGGAATGGGAAGGAATTCGGCCATGGCCTTTTGAAGGAAGCATCCCGGCATTCACCTGGAGTGATTTGGGGAAACTATGGAAAACCCAAATCTGGATGCCCGGACGGGGATTCGAACCGCCGTCCTCCCGAATGCGAGGCCAGAATGCTATCCGTTACACCACCACGCTCGGTAAATCCCAACTGGAACTACAAAATTTGCTAAGAATTGATCTGGAGAGAAGAATGAAAGACTTATATCAACATATGGGCAAAAGGGAGGTTGAAATTGAGAAGTTGGTGAACGTTAAAATTAACTAAACAGAAAGGAACCTGGACCAAAAAATTAATAGGTTGGAAGAACAGCAGAAACACATTTACACTAGTATTTCGAATCAAATAGAAGATAATAGCGAAGGAGAATCAGAGTGTGAAGAGTTGGAAATTATGAAGTCTTTCTTTGTAAAGAAAGAAGATAGAATCGACGAAGAAGAAATATTACCCGCAGGGGCAGAGTCAATGCTAGCAGAGCCTGGTAATTTCGAAACTGATATAGCCGAGCAAAGCGAAACATCTGAAAATGTGAAATTGGAAATGAATAAAATAAAGAATTTGCACAAGAAGAGGATCACTAGAAAGAAGTATGCAAGAAAATCCAAGGAGGATTGAGATTCAAGAATATACGTCGAATTGGTTGTGAAAGTGAAAACATTGGAACTTTAGCTGAATGGTCTCATAAAGTGGTGGATGAAGACTTGTTGCTAGGGGAAATACTCGAAAGAAACTGGAATAAGTGAAAAAAGGGGGTTATACCTTGTAAAGACTGAATAATTACATTACAGTGTTAATTTTTGTGTTATTTAAAGATTTCATCCCAATTGAACACATTTTTGTGAAATAACTTTAATTTCGACAAATTTAAATATTATTTATGTGGACATAAGTCTACTGTATACACTGATCACAAAGCTTTGAAATTTTTACAATAATGCAAATTACTTCATGGAACGTTAATTCCATGGTCATTATTTCTACAACAATTTGAGTATGAGATAAAATACATAGAAGGGCCAGATAACAATCGGATGCATTATCTAGATTACTGATGGGAGCTGGTAACTTAAATGCGGGTGTAAGCTCCAGCAATAATTTTAAAATGCACTATTTAAAAGGCAGAACAAGATACGACAAATGATGGAGAGGAACAGTGGAAGAAACAAGAAGTGCAGGAATATGAGAAAGCGAAGGACTTCAGCAAAAATGTAAGAAAAGTAATAAATTGGGGAACAAAGAGGAAACGAGGATTAGATTTAGAATATGAAGGCCAGAATGTAAGAAAGCGTAAGTTTGAAGAAGTGTAGAACACCACCAGGGATGCAAGGAATGTGGACTGAATTTTCAACCCTGATGATGTCAATAAGTAAGATGGAGATCATCTGCTTTGGTTTGATGTTTGATTGATTTCTTTTATATAATAATAAGTGGTGACATTCCATATTGGTCGAATTGTAAATTCTTTGTTGACCAATACGTAATGTGGAGGATTTGAAATTATATTGGGTTGTGGTCAATTGAAGAGGAATCGTTACAGTCAAATGCACACTTAAAAGGTAGAAAAACTGTTTGTAATCTTTTATTGTTCAATTGTTCTCTTTCATGTATAAAGAATTTAATGATTGTAAAGATTATATTTTAATTTTGAGAAAAATGTTTAGTTTTAGACATTTTGTAGGTGTTGACCCTATTCTATTTCACAGAATAGATTTAAAACTACAAAATGGGGGGCGCATATGAAGAGTAACATATAAGTGTGTACGTAGGAGTTACGAAATATTAGTGGTGATATAATATCCTTGGACCATAGATTTTATTATTGTGATATAATATCGCAGAGTATTTTTTTTCTTGATTTTGTTGATTCGTTTTATAGTAACAAGAAAAAGTGTTAGCCTGAATATGTAGTAATTGAGTGATGAATAAAGAAAATATACAATTGTAAGAATAAAAATTAATATTTAGAAAAATTATTCTTACTTAGTGAGTCGACATTGCTGTTTTTATTGTCTGTCTCCGGTTAAATTAAGGGTCCTCCCTCTATCTGGTGGGGAATGAAAGAACGGTCAGATCGTGACTGCGGTGCTGAATATCAAACCATCAAACACATAGTTTAAATCAGTTTTCTTTCCTCAGAGATAATTGTGATATGATTGCGCATCAATCTCTCCACTGATGTGCCAACCACTTATCGGTTTGAAACTTTTACACTTCTCATTTGTAGGCCGGTAATACAGGTAGGCCTGATGATTCTGGAGTAGTATTTACCGGGAAAATAATAGCTGCTGAGATCATTGATAGTGTTGCAAAGTGGTGTAAAAAGCATGCTTTTCGAGCTAGTAGCACGTCTACTTCATTACGCTCGTATTCACAGTAATGTGTGAAACAGAGAATAGTTACCACCCACATAAAAACGTTTCTCATCTCATAAAAAATAGCAACTCTTAAAGGTAAACAAGCTGCGGCATGGAATTTCAAGAAGTGCAACGCAATAAATGGCTACTGAGTCAGGAATTAAGGGCAGTAGGTGAAGGCAAGAGAAGCCTATGAACAGAAGAGACAGCGTACAAAATTAAAATTAATCTGGATTGCTGTTGTGTTTAGTCGCAAGGGATTGATTGAATTTTTAGACAAAGTGCAGATAAGAACCCTCAATTTGTGATTGTTTACCACAGTTCTTACGAAAGCATAACAGAATTGATAGTTAGTTGGGTCTGGGTAAACAGACGACATAGGTTTGAACTTTGCAAAAATTTCGAATGCGATTAAATATTTCATACCAAGGACACAAGAAATAAGATTAGAGAAATAAAGTATCGTACTGATGCTTATATGAATTATTTCTTCCCTCGTACCATTCCAGATTGGAACACTTGTAATAACCAAGAGAATATATTTTTCTTCATCTTTGATTTTTGCAGCTTTGGAGTTGGTGTGGGAAAGGCTTAGTCAATCATATCACAAACGTTTTCCACGTGCGCTCAAGAACTGATTCTAATGAGTTGGCAAATAGGCTTGAAAAAAAAATACATGCTGAATGGTGTGACATCAGAGGAGAGATTGATATATACTCCCGTCAGAAATGTCTGTAAGGAAAGAAACTGGTTTTCAAATAGGCAATTTTGCTTTAGGCAATGATATCACGTGAATCTAATTTAGCGGGCATAATTCAGATGAAATGAGCAAGGGAGTTCACGTAAATGTCTTAGTATTAGGATTGAAATGCACGGAGTTCATCCAGGTAGCACACACATATATCAGGAAATAATTTCAATGCCTTTTAGAGTTTAAAAATTGTTTGTGTTCTCAATGTACGTCTCATCTGTCTTATTGCACCTAATGTAATACATCATTTAAAATATTGGGAATGTAGCTGAAATTCCTGATTTATCATTAACGCGGTTAGCTATTAATTATATTGGAATCCACCATACTGACGTTTATATGTATTCTTTATTTCCTCGTGTTACTGGGGACTGGAATGCACAGAGAGAGTTTTGGTGCAAAGCACCCTCTGTCAATTGAGACTATGTGAACTACAGAGTATAGATGTGAGTATGAACTGTGCCAGGACGTTCCATGGTTCACATTCCATGGTAATGCCATCATCACATTTTAAATGAAAAAGTTAATAGTTCACATCGCCTGTATTTTAGTTTCTAATTAAATACAAAGCCTCAAGCGGTTTTTCTGTTCACCCAGGATGAAAACAAAATTTTCGATTTGAGTTTTGAAAACATGTAGCTAATGTTGGCAAAGGACTATACTACCATAAATGGTTCCTAGTTTTTTACTACGAAAACTGACATATAACAATTTTGATCATCCCTTAATTATTTCTTCTGTTTCTGTAATGTTTTACTGTGCTGAAATATTTTTATGATTCTTGCTGACGACAATCAGCGGGCGATTTCGCAGTGTAATGCACTTATGGCGTAACACCGCATTCCTTTTCGATCGCTGGCCACCTGAACAAATACACACGAAATTCGCTCGGAAATAGCAAGTGCGAGGCTTTGTACAAAATTCGGCTAGGAAATAGGTGGTAACAATCACACGAATGCTGTGTTGGATGCCCTACTATAGACTTTCCTTATATACTGTTCATGTCCGCCAGACACCCAACTATAGCAGAAATGACGGGCCTGCTTTCATAATGACAGATGATAATGCACTTGCCTTGGCAAACACACACCAGCCAAGCTGTTTCGCGGTGTAATAGTGTCATTTCGTAACTTGCATTATTTGTCGGAAACTCCAGACTCCCCGACAAACAATTATCGCTTTCACCTAGCATGCGGAAACAAATACCAAAGTGCTGACGTCACGCGCGTTAAGCATTTCTAGATTCACACGAGGCGAGCGCGCGTGTCGAAACACGTTGTCACTGGAATTCCCAGATGCTTGGGGCTATGTGATAGTAAAGGGTAGAGAATAACGCGGCGGTGTGGAAAGTGTTTGGCATCTCTTTGGGCGGCGCATCCTCAGAAGAAGTTTCTCATGGCTCGGGTCAGCATGTGGTGCCATGTAGTGGCGAGACGACATACAACCTTAGCCGCCATTGGTCGAGTCAACTTGCCCTCGACAAGTGACTTCGGCCGCCATTTGCCCATTTTGAATCACCCGCCAACCAGATGTGACGTCAAGGAGGTAGGGGAGGATGGTCCCACCACCACCAGACCTGTGAAATCATGAGTTTTTCCAGAAAATTCCCAGAAACAGGTCTTGGGACTACTCAGTTTCATGTATATTTGTCAGTAATGTTGTGTTTGCCATGGTCAACAAAATTAATGTTTTGGTTTTCAGTGGATTAACGAAATAATTTCAGGCGAAATAATCTTTTCTGTGACATTTCAAAATATATGAAATATCTTTATATATATAAAAATCTCGTGTCACGATGTTCGTCCGGGATGAACTCCGAAACTACATAACCGATTTAGATGAAATTTGGCTTAATGTGTGTGATTTAGTCCAACTTAAAAGATAGGATAGTTTTTATCTGGATTATAGACCTCAATACTTATTATTTGCGAAATAAATGTTCATTAAATGTTTGTCATAGGACAATGGTTTGTAATTATTTGTAAGCCACCAAGGCTAAGCGGTCTGCTGGCTAAGTGGTTAGGGCGTCTGACTGGAGATGGAAAGGTCCCCGGTTCGAGTCCCTGTCTCGCCGAGGATTTTTATAGACACTTAACCCGGCATTAACCCCCGGCGCAGCATGCTGTATGAGGTGAAATACGCCAGGACCGTACTGTGGTTCGGATTCGATGTTAAAATGTAGGTCCCCTGTACCAGGCAGGATGGGCGTGCTAGGTAAAGGCGGCTAAGACAGGGGCAGAATGCCCAGCCAGTAGAAACAATGTCACCAGGTAATTACGACCACACGTAATTATTATTATAGTTCCATAAGTTTCTAACAGATGGCGATGTATTAACTTATCTATACAACACTTGGTTAGCTAGGTTGGGTAATCATCCAGTTGATCACGTTCTGTTTCAATTTATTTATGCTACAGTTTATTCCTAACAGATGGCGGTGTGTTAATTTATCGAACCATTCAGTAGATGGCATTGTATTTCGATTTATTTATGCTGCGGTCTATTCCACGCCATATGTGTGAGTTTCTTCAATTTTAATTGTGCTGTGTATTGTGTTATAATTATACTGTATTGTTGTTCATCGTTTGTGTGTCATTATACCTAACGACAAAGTAATCACACACATGAATATAACATCGAAGAAAACGTTACGATTAATTCGAATCGTGTAAGTATTTCTCGCTAGCTTATCGTTTTCTTCTTTTTTTTTTTTTTTTTTTTTTTTTTGTTCAACTAGAGACCACGTGTCAATTTCAATTCCTCCCCTGTTGTTTTTTCTTTCTTCCTCCACAGTACTCCATCATTACTGCACTCCTCTCTACCTTTGAATCCTGCCATAATCAAAGTCTGCTATCGGAAAAAATTTCTTTGCATATAGTTCACTGGTATTATTTCGTTTCAAATCTTTCAAAACCTCTTGAAAGCCTGGTGTCATCCATGCTATAAATGTATCGAAAAAATATCATTCTTCTTTTTCTGTTATTTTTCAATGTTATTATATATTGCCTCATTAGTTCTTAACTTCCATTTTACTGTATGTTTCAATGGACCCAAATATTCCGGTTTCACCACTGTATTATAGTTTCTTATTTTAAGGCTTTCAGAAAGGCACTTTTTGTTGTAATTCAAATATTTTTCAGTGAAATGTCGCCAAAGAATCTAACCTCGACAATGCGTGTAGAAGAGAGGCAAGACGCACGACTGTGCCTTCAATACGCCGTGGATATGTACGCCAAGGTTGAAAACAAGCATTTGCGATTTATTCCATACAACCAGGTTGAATTACGATCGGAGGAATACATCCTCTTACGAGATACTGTTATCGGCAATATTTATGAAAATTTAAACGCCAATGATATCGGTAATGCATTTATTTTACCTTCAAGCTACATCGGCAGTTCACGGGACATGCAGGAATATATACATGATGCGATGACTTACGTACGTCATTATGGTCGTCCAGATTTGTTTATTACATTTACATGTAATCCGAATTGGAAGGAAATACAAACTTTGCTGTTACCAGGCCATCAATCAATGCATCGTCATGATGTCACGGAACGTGTGTTCAAACAAAAATTAAAATCATTGATTGATTTAATCGTAAAACATTCAGATTTAGGTAACACACGTTGCTATCTGTATTTGATTGAGTGGCAAAAGCGAGGTTTGCCTCATTCTCACATTTTGATTTGGCTTGAAGTTAAAATCCGTCCAGAAGAAATTGATCAAATAATTTCAGCCGAAATTCCGGACCCATTAATTAATCAAGAATTGTTTGATATTGTTACCAGTCACCCGATCCACGGACCGTGCGGTGCTTTTAACATGACATCGCCATGCATGGAGGGTGGAAAATGTAAGAAGCGTTTTCCAAAGGAATATATGAATGATACTATTACGGATATCGATGGTTATCCGTTGTATCGCCGCAGAAACACTGGGAATGGTGGCCAAACATTTACAATGCGAATGTCAAATTCTAGAAACCAATTTGAAATTGACAATCAGTGGGTCGTGCCATACTCACCATTGCTTTCAAAAACGTATAAGGCTCATATTAACATCGAGTTTTGCAGTTCTGTAAAATCCATTAAGTACGTTTGCAAATATGTTAATAAAGGCAGTGATTTGGCCGTATTTGAAGTTCAAAATGTAAATAAAAATGACGAAATAACACGATACCAAATAGGTAGATACATCAGCAGCAACGAAGCTATCTGGCATATTTTTAGTTTTCGCATCCATGAAAGAGACCCTTCCATCCAGCATCTTGCAATACATATTGAAAACTGTCAACGTGTATATTTCACCGAAGAAAATATTTTCCAAAGAATACTTGAGCCACCAAAAACGACAAACCACAAACTGAATTTATCACATTGTGTCAAAAATCTGATGTGTTCCGCCAATTCGCAAAAACATTATTATACGTCTACCGATGTTCCAAGCTATTTTTCCTGGAACAAATTAGGTAAAAAATGGTTGCCACGTAAACAAGGAGAACCACATCCTTCGATCGCAGGCATATTCAAAGCAAAGACTTTACACAGTGCATCCAAAACAACGTGAATGTTTCTTTCAGCGTTTGTTATTGGGGAATGTTCCCGGACCAGCTTCTTTCGAATGTTTACGAACAGTTAATGGTCGAGTGTTCAATACACGTCGAGTGTTCAATACATGTCAAGATGCATGTCGCGAGTTGCAGCTGCTGGTAGACGACAATATTGGGACCTGACACTTGCTGATGCAGCGTTGACAGCCACGCCGAATAGTATTCGTCAAACTGTTTGCAATTATTTTGACAACATGTTATCCAGCACAATCTTCGAGTTTGTGTGAAAAATATAAAAACAGTATGACTGAAGATATATAATTTATAATTTCAATTAAGTAATTTGTAATGAAATGTAAATTAAAAATTTTTATGATCATTTGTCCTTAATTTAAACTCTCCGTAACTCATTACCAATTAAATTTGAATTTCCAAATCAACTACAATGTTTTTGTCTTTATTAGTGAATATTAATTTGACTACTTGAGGAATTTTAGAATAACATTAATCCAACGTACTATAATTATTAAGTCACAGCAAAGCGTGACCGGGTCAGCTAGTATAAAATAAACCAAGGAAGATTTTCCAAGATTTATCGACACTTGCATCCTGCCCATTCTTTTAGCTTCTCAATTGCTGTATTGTGAGACTTCAGTGATCCACGGTACAGTCAAAACAAGAAGAACGTAATACTTCACGAAAATCACTCATGTCTGTGGCTGGATTCGAACCGTCTACTCCAGCCACAATGCTTCCGGGTCGGCAGAGGGACCAGCGGCCTATACAGTACTAGCGGCTTAGACCTACCAATACGTTTTGAATATCGTTTCCTCTTTCCAAGTTTACTTTGTATTCCTCTGAAGTCTCATAAACAACAGTTACAAAATATGAAAACAATTGTTCATGAACTTTATTAGTATCAGCTTGTAAAATTTTCACAATGTGCAACTTCTTGTTGTATTCTGGGTTACCAGATGACTGTAACCATTTTACGCATTAAATCAGTGTGAGTTCTTTAGTTGGAAGAGCTAACCATAGTATTAACATCAGTATCAGGTGAAAAGGTGGTCTACAGTAATAATTTCAACTAACAAAAAGTGTATAAATCGCGAAATGAACTAATGACTTCGTTCGTGTCTGCTAGGAAACGCAGCATTTTTTTTTTTTTTTTTTTTTTTTTCTTTAGGAATAGCCAACCACCGTTTTATATGTCGTTTGAGTTATAATAGCAGCGCCCAGAGAATACAGCTATCGCGAAAAAGCCATATTTGTTTTTGTTCTTTGCCTGCTTAAAAACACCACCAAAACTACAAAAGTGATAGTGAACTCTCATCGTGTTTTGTTTTAAAAGGAGTTTTCAGTGCGCTTTAAGTAGCTTTAGATATTAATTGTAGGTGAAAATAAGTTTTCTGACGCTAAAATACTGTCAACTCAGAGTACGTTGAGGACATCTCATGTCACCAACATCAGTAATTTAGCCATTAGATTTTCCGTATGTTTCTGAAATAAGTTTAAATGTAGTAGTAAAAGAACATGTCTTAATAGAACACCGCTAAATTAACTAATTTCAAAAATATGCAATTATCTGTTAGCGCATTCACATAAAACTATTTTTACCCGTACTTATACATCGCAAATATTGATTTTATCACTACTATCGCGTAAATTTAGGTGACAGATGATCGGTATAATGTCTTCCTTTCTTTTTACCCTGGTATTTGTTAAAAATTAACTTTTTTTAAATCGTAAACTTTTTACTTTCTGTATGGCCACTAGTTTCTCTTAATTGTTTTTAAAAACTAAGCTGAAGTGCATTCAATTTCTGCACAACTCTTTCGTTTGTATAATGAATATGTTAAAATATATCTCTCTTTTGTGAGAGGGTGATTCTCAATTTTGGATATTCGCGTTTGTATAGCACCTACAGGGCATAGGTCTGTGTACGCAGATGTGTTGAATAAGTTTTTGGAGGAAATATAGCGATGAGCGATTCAGATAGTTTGGATACATATGAGCGTGGTAGTACAAAAATAAAAAAAACAGCATTTTAGAAATATTGACATTTTCATTTTATTTTAAGGGTTGAATTCCAATAAATTCTTTTCTTATTATACGATTAGACATTAAATTAAATCAAATTAAATTGCAATGGAGCGCATGCTCCGGTGGCAATTTCCCTATACACCCATCTTCCCCCTTTTCTGCATCCACCTACATTTACCCTTTACAAATTTTAATTTTAAATTCTTTCAATATTTTGTAAAATTATTCATAATTTCTCTTGGTAAGCTTTAAAATGATACCTCATATATACGTTTAGTTTTTTTTTCAAGGTAGGCTTTTGATTTTTTTTTAAAATAAAAACGCCTTTTAGAAGTAATATGCGAGGATTGAAGAGATTAACGGCTTGGAGGAAAATAAGTGAGCTATTAGAAAGTAATGTGCAAGATGTGAAGAAGGAAACAGAATTTTAACTGAGCTACTTTTACCGCGAATGACAAAGAGAAGAAAACAAAGCTGGAAGTTATGCTGACAAAGTCTACAAACCTATATGGTTTCCTCTTATCAGGATGAGCTTCATGCAGAATAATTCCGTGGTCAAAAAGCAGTGAACAGGGAGGTAGGTGATTATGTGTTTATTTTAATCATTTATAAGCTCTGTGGGCATTGTTATTAATATAAATCATATAATTATACGTAAAATGCGTTTTTGAATTAATTGGAAAACAAAATGTAAATTACATTGTTTTTAGTTGTAAAAACATTGAAATACGTATATTATGAAGCATTTCAGGTTCACTAGGCATTTAGTTTTGATGCAACATTTTAAAATTACATTAAATTCTATCCTTTATCGCTCAAATTTTTCCGGCATAAATATCTAGCCACTCTTCCCTGCCTTCCGAAAAATATTTCAGAAATTTTCTTCAACATTCTTCCACCACTTGATGCAATTCTCTAAAAAATATTATGGGTCCTTGTTTTTTTCACTGTTTGTCAAGATCTTGGGAACGTTAGTACCGCATCATCTTCATCTAAACTATCTGTTGGCGTGTAAACATTGGATGATACTTTGATTTTTCTTAAGAAGGTTTGCAAGTACATATATGCTAGAAAAACTGTCGTTGCTTTATCTGGATTCACTGACATTGGTTTCCGAAGGATTCTAAAGCATCGGGCATAGTTCCAAAACCGTTCTTGATAAGGTGAGTTGGTCTGCTCAGTTTATAATTAAAGTTTCATGTGACCTTCTTTATGTCTTTTATAAATTTTAATTACATTCTCGTATAAAGCAAACACATTTTCATCAACAAATAGGTATGGAACCTTCATTTGACTATTTTGTAGCTCCCAAAATGACGTTGATATTTTATAATGATTTACATGGGTGCGAATTTTGTGGTCACCTTGGTAACTAATGTCGGCTAACCAAGAAAAAATAATCCGCATCTGCAACACCTAAAACATCGTATTAAAACATACCTCCTAGCAGGGAGGTCATTGTTTACTCGCAATTCCTGATATCATTTGGAGTAATTAATTATGTTTTAATATATATTATTATCCCATGTAGAAATCATGGTGCAACTACTAAACCAAAAAAATATGCTTAAAATCTTTTTGTAGTTGTATAATCAATGCTTGAACGAGCGTGGTGGGTGAACGGCTAACGTTCTGGCCTCACATTTGGGAGGACGTGGGTTCGAATGCCCGCCAAGCCATCCAGATTTTTGTTTAGGTTTGCCCAAATCCCTTCAGGTGAATGCCGGGATGGTTCGTTCAAAAGGCCATGGCCGAGTTCCTTCGCGTCCATTGCCCCCAGACCTTTCCAGTCCCTAATAACCTTGTCTACGAGGCGTAAAGCCATAAGAAAGAAAATATTTTCTTTTAGTGCCTGTACTGAGCAGTATCTTCTGGTAATGGCTGCAATGCAGTTGGGAAAATTCCAGTTACATGCTTTAAGCTGCCTGCATCCATTCTTTCGCAGTGGAAGTCATCTGTTGAAAACATAGAACATTTTTAAAGTCCTTTACGTGTAAACTTTACTAACGCCAACACATTTCAGGTTTATCACTTATTTACACTAACATATTAAAGTAGTAAACAACGCAACCTTATCCTATTTGTAAATATCGCCTCATAAGTCCTGTTCTTAGGATCTTTCGTACTTAAACACAGAAGAGTGCATATCAGCACAGAGAGATATTGCAACCCCTTCTGTAAAACTAGCCAGAAACAGGAGCCACATGGTACGAACACTGATATAGATGACACACAACGCCAAGTAAAAGTGGACGAAAAATATCACGCTTCTTAGCTCCCTCTACGCCAAACCAACGTAACCAATCCAGGGCAAACAAAGCTTATGGATTAAATGATGGAAATCAACCAAAAACGATGTTCTCAAAACGAAAGGTCTAGTTATGGAAAATATATTGCAACCTAACACAGACAATACAAAAAATTTATTAGAATATGTATCGGGAGGAATACTTTTCAAAGCCGGTAATGGTTTATGTGAGAGAATATTCACTACGCAATATTCAAATCTTAATCAAAGGTACTATATTCCTCAGACTCTTAACATCAGTAAGACCCACACATATCCATTCCCTTCGCTGTCGTACACATATGGTGCCTGGTTCCCATCTCCATCAACTGCTTTCAAAACCAGTGAAGTTGAGGTACACCAAAATGCTTATACACCTACAGTGGACATACCGACTTCACAACTGATTAATAACGATGTATGTCCTGTATACTCGGGTTTTTAACAATCTGTCCAACACTAGCATGATACATCGCATCGAGTCGCGTCGTGTACGGGATAACTACGTTACTATCGTATCGTTTCGTAAATCGTAACTTTTGATACAATGTAAACTAGCTTGAAGTATCGCATTCGCATCGAGTCGGGTCGCATTCGTACTTGGTAAAGTTTGAGTAAATTGTTTATTTAGTAAAATAAGTGTAGGTAAGTTGTTCGTTTGGATAAAACATAAAGTCAAGTAATTAGCACATGGCAGACCATTGCTCGAATATGGTAGTGTAGTATGGGACCCACATTTTGAGTATTAAATACAGGAGTTGGAGAAGGTGCAAAGAAGGGCAGCTAGATTTGTTTCTGGAAATTATCGCAGAATGCAATCAGTGACAGATATGATAAAGGAGCTGGAATGGGATTAATTGCAAGACAGGAGGAGGATGGGAGTGTACAGGGCGTATACTGGCGATAAGGCATGGAAAGATATTGCAGTAGGTATGAAAAGTATTTCATGGAAGGGAAAACATGACCATGACCACAAGCTGGCACTCGATTTCAGGCACAAGGGTGTGGGAAGATTTTCTTTTTTAGGTAGGGATGTCAGGGAATGGAATGAGTTTCCGAGGGGAATGATGAATAACTTACCGAAACCGTTAAAAGAGTTTAAAATTAATATTTGTAGACAGCAAATGTCGGTGGGTGCAAGATAGGGGAAGTTGAGTGTGTGGGGAGATTGATACTGGAGCGTGTGCTCCATTGCTATTAAATTAA
This sequence comes from Vandiemenella viatica, assembly GCA_031002005.1. Lineage (NCBI taxonomy): Eukaryota > Metazoa > Arthropoda > Insecta > Orthoptera > Morabidae > Vandiemenella > Vandiemenella viatica. Next base: position 123,068 of record JARYHS010012983.1, on the reverse strand, counting down.
ATCTTACGGAAAACCTATGAAAGTTAATTTACTGTAATGAGTATTATATACGAAAGAATAATATAATATCAAAACAAACACCTGTTTGCATACAAAGCAAGACCTTTAATCTGACTGTGACATATCAAGTGACAATAACTATTGACGGTTATTTTTTAAAGTTGCCTACTCAAAACCCTGCATTGAGGCCGATATGATAATGGGACGTGCATTTAACAGATATTATGATCTCATAAAAATAGGAGGTTTCGCCACTGTCTTCCTTTACTGTTTTCATTATTTTTTAATAAATACTTGGTTAAAATAAATGTGGACATACCATCAAATCGGGCCTGCAGGCAGAGTGCTACTGACTCCCGCTTTATTGCTTCATTTTAAAAATATCAACATTCAAAACTTTTAAATCATAACATAGGTACAGGAAAAATATGCGATGTCACTTCTAAAATAAATTCCATTATTCACCGCCTTGCATCTGTATTTTTTGCATGGTACGTATAAAAATTAAAAGTTTTCTTGTATGGCAGCTATTTGTCTCAAACACTTGCATAACGCTTAGCAACCATTATGAATTGTCCGAATTAAAACATGGTAGTGCAAAACACAGCAAACAAAAACAGAAAAATGCCCGCAAAAAATATTTTCCTAACCAAGGTTCGAACGCAGGACGTTCTGAATTCCATTACCACTCTTCAATCACGCAGCTATCCAGACTCTACTTCTTAATTGCTTCTCTTTATGTTAATAGTAAACACCTCAAAGTTTCTTCATGTGAGATGAAGTGAAACAGGATAGGTAAATGAATAAACAAACAAATTCAGTTTTATTATCAAAAAAATTATCATTTATCTATAATTATTAATATTTTGTCCATGGTGGACTTGTGGAATCAGCGACTGTGATATCAAATTTGGTTGATAATTGAATACAGTGACCAGTCACAGTTTATGGTGTTGCTTTATTTTATTTTACCATTACCAGTTTCAAGCATACATTGCTCATCTTCAGATGGTTTTAACAATACAGATGCGAATTGCAGGCGTGCGTGTTTTTGTGTCCTAGAATAACAAAAATATGATGATTGACGAAAGAATTTAAATCTGGAGTGATGATAGTAAAACTTGGTATATAACTTACATTAGGTGTCTGCTTATATCCGAGAACACTATGCACTATCATCATTATATTGCACAAATATATGTGGAATAGACACGCTGCACACTTGCTACTGTATTTACAAACAAACATGACAGAGTCGTTAATCTAGAAAGAAGTATTTACAAAGAGGTTTATACAGACAGTAATGTGTAATTGATAAAAAATTAGATATTATAACAAAATTGAACTTAATTCTATAACTATATTGTTAAAGACGGAATAATGGATAACAATAAAAATTATAAATAGTTGTTGAATTCAATATGCATATAGTAATATGTATATTGGCATATGGGAGACATGTATTATTTAATCTGTTATTTATTAGCGAATAGGTCAATAAAATTGAACAGGAATACTTTATTAGAAAGATCTTTTTGTTCATTTAAAAGGTGGTATGGCAATAGCTTATCGTGAATGTATATTTCAAGTTCCTCAAGGATATCCATTTTCTTCCCTTTGTCTGCAATATGAATGATCTGTAGGTTTTCTTCTATAGTGGGCGGGGAATGTTTTTCATTTAATATGTGGGCAGCAAAAGTGGACTTATCTGTGTTGCATAGTCTAATGGCATCAAGGTGTTCTTTAAAATGTATAGAAAAGTTTCTAACTGTTTGACCCACATAGGTCTGTGAGCATGTTGTGCATGTTATTTTATAAATGCTAGATTTATTATAGTGTGAATTAGATATTTGAGTGTTGTGAATAAGTTTATTTTGGAGCTTGTTATCTCTGTTAAGCTAATTTTATATAAATATTCCAATCATAGACACTGTGCAAATTATAAAATACAACTTACTAAAGCACAATTAATTATCCCTGCCTGAAACATATGAGCCCATAGAGCTACTCTCTCTTGTTCTCTCATACAATTACTTTATATTCAATAATAAAATGTATAAGCAAGATGACAGACTTGCAATGGGAAGCAACCTTGCAGGCTTACTAGCAGACATCTACATTAACAATCTTGAAAACATGTTTTTCAAAAATAACAAACACCTAACACATGAAATCATCTACTATAAAAGGTATGTTGATGACACATTTCTACAATTTAATGGTACTGAAAAAGAGATTGAGGCCCTTGCTGAAGATCTAAGCAATATGCATAAGAACATAAAATTTACTGTAGAACACAAAGAGAAAGATTCCCTTAACTTTCTTGACCTAAAAATTACTCAGTTTGGACATAAACATAAATTTCAGATTTATAGAAAGCCCACCGCCACAGATGTCACCATTAACAATAGCTCTTGCCACCCCACACAACACAAAATGGCATTTTTCAACTCCGTAATTCACCGTGTATATGAAATACCCATGGACACTACTGATTTTCATAAAGAAATGCAGATTATAAAAACTATTGCTCACAACAATTGTTTCAAGCCATGTTTAATTGAAAACCTATCACACATACTTAAAAATAAAAAAGCTCTCCTAAATTCAAAACACACAGCTTACCAATCCCCTTTTTACCAACCACATGAAACTATAAATATAAAACCAATTTACTCCAATATCCCTTATTTAGGCAAAATTCCTTAAAAGATTGCAAAACTATTTCGAAAAAATAATGTTAAAATTAGCTTTAACAAAGATAACAAGCTCCAAAATAAACTTATTCACAACACTCAAATATCTAATTCACACTATAGTAAATCTGGAATTTATAAAATAACATGCACAACATGCTCACAGACCTATGTGGGTCAAACAGGTAGAAACTTTTCTATACATTTTAAAGAATACCTTGATGCCATTAGACTATGCAACACAGATAAGTCCACTTTTGCTGCCCACATATTAAATGAAAAACATTCCCCACCCACTATAGAAGAAAACCTACAGATCATTCATATTGCCGACAAAGGGAAGAAAATGGATATCCTTGAGGAACTTGAAATATACATTCACGATAAGCTATTGCCATACCACCTTTTAAATGAACAAAAAGATCTTTCTAATAAAGCATTCCTGTTCAATTTTATTGACCTATTCGCTAATAAATAACAGATTAAATTATACATGTCTCCCATATGCCAATATACATATTACTATATGCATATTGAATTCAACAACTATTTATAATTTTTATTGTTATCCATTATTCCGTCTTTAACAATATAGTTATAGAATTAAGTTCAATTTTGTTATAATATCTATTTTTTTATCAATTACACATTACTGTCTGTATAAACCTCTTTGTAAATACTTCTTTGTAGATTAACGTCTCTGTCATGTTTGTTTGTAAATACAGTAGCTAGTGTGCAGCGTGTCTATTCCACATATATTTGTGCAATATAATGATGATAGTGCATAGTGTTACACAAAAATGTGCCTACTCAACTGTGTTCCATACAAGTCTTTGTTCTCGGATATAAGCAGACACCTAATGTAAGTTATATACCAAGTTTTACTATCATCACTCCAGATTTAAATTCTTTCGTCAATCATCATATTTTTGTTATTCTAGGACACAAAAGCACGCACGCCTGCAATTCGCATCTGTATTGTTAAAACCATCTGAAGATGAGCAATGTATGCTTGAAACCGGTAATGGTAAAATAAAATAAAGCAACACCATAAACTGTGACTGGTCACTGTATTCAATTATCAACCAAATTTATCTATAATTTTTGAAACTGCTTAACGTCTCTTAATAGCGAGATATTTAGAGACGGGAAAGGATGGGGGCAAGGGGGTAAGGAATTCGGCCATGGCCTTTTGAAGGACGTATCCAGTCATTTGCCTGGAGTGATTTGGGAAACCATGGAAAACCCAAATCTGGATACCGTACAGGGATTCGAACCGGCGTCCTCCCGAATACGAGGCGAGAACGCTAACCGTTCCACCACCACTCTCGGTTTATCTATAATCTTTAATCTGCAATTAAGAAAAATGGCCTACAACATCCAATTGTTCTGAGCCTGGTGAGTAAGCGGTTAACTCTCTGGCCTGGCATCCGGCAGGACGCCGCACAGTGTGATATTTTCTAAATCTAGTGGGACAATAGTCAGTTTTGATAATAGTCTATGCAGGCAAAATAGTTATTTATATTCAAAGTAGATGAATCAGATTACTCTGAACAAAGGTTTATTTTCCACGAATTCACGACTAACAATGGAAAAATTAGTTTGAACAATGGGCTTCCTGTAATTCACCGATCAAGCGCTCTATTCGGCCGCGCCATTCCAATGAGCTTGGTCGATGATTACGCTGTGTTTCTGCGTGTTAGTTGTGAATTGTGTGTTGCTATTACTTTTTAGAGCCTGATTTTTCCGTGATACATTAGCATCATTAAAACAGAGCGAGATTATTTTTAATTAAAAAAAAAAAAAAAAAACTACTGAGCCAATTTCATGTTGAGTTTTAGTTCATTATAACACATTATATCAATATCTTATTATATTTATTTGAAAGAGCTGCCTTTTAGCTACAAGAAATACCTTCATTTGTATGCACATATTTGTGGCACCCATATAACTTTTTTTTATTTTCAGCATGACTGCACAAATTTCGCGTACAGAATGTTTCGGCATATGGTTTGCTAACGCAAAACAATCAATCTCTAACTTTCAATTCAAATATAAATGAGTCTGAAATTGATCTGTTGCATTTTTAAGCTCAGCAGAATAAAAAAATTTTTTTTATATATATCCATCCTCACAAATAAGGCGTCTATTTTCGATATGTTTCCGCTGTAGGCTTTTACATATTGTTCTCGATTTTTTATTCAGAATGAAATTTCATTAACAACAATAATTGACCAGCAACAAACAATAAAAATAGTTGAAAACTTGTATAATTGGAAACGTTCCATTCCCGACCGCAGCGTTTACAGATGTGTGACTTGTCTCAAGCGACCACCAATTCTAGAGTTTTTTCTGTCAAGTGACCAGAGGTAAGAAAAGTATAATTTTTATTTCTCCATCTTATTAAAAACTGAAAACAATAGCTTCCTGATGCATTAATATACGAGAATGAATTTAATTTATAATATTTTTTTAATACTGTCAAATAGCCTGTTAGTTATCTGCGAGAGCTGGGACGTGTTCGTATCTCTACGACAAATGCGGGTAACGAAACATGCGAGTAACGAAGTGAATTTGTGAGCGATTCGGTACTTCGAGTCAGGCGACGAACCCATTACTTAGTAACGAATACATCGTTACTTTTACATCTCTAATGTACAGTACAGCACGTTATTGTCGTTGTTAATTGGGCTTTAGGGCGCGTCGGAAGACCAATTAGAATCATAAATCGATTGCAGATGTGGTAAGTCCACAATTTAAGTATCTAAAATTAAATTTCTCTTTACTTCAAATGTATATGATTTATTCTTCTTCTTCCTTTTATATGCTAAATAAATACTCTTCCCTGTGTTTAAAAATTATTTGGCATTAAGTTGTGTTCCATTTCATAAATAAAGGTTATATCTTTAACATTTAAAATAATGTATAGTTACCTTGACATATACCTGCAGACTTTGAATTATAGCTGAAGGTACTTAAGGTAATATCTTAGAGATGAACTACTTTGATATTTTGAAGGTAAAAATCAAGCTTGCATTCGAATCTCCAGTAACTAAATATCCCAGAATGACAATCTTTCTGCTGCAGCTCATCGAAAAGAGGAGCCATCTTTGGAAATGTTGGTATCTACAAAATTCATTTAAAAAAATTAAAACTGCTCTTACTCGGAAAAATGTATTAAATATCACATATTCCAATTCAGCTATAACTAAAAATACTATTCTGCTATTCGATGTGATTAATGCAGCTTTACTTAGTAGTGATTACTTAAAATAGGTTTTGTGATGCTAAAATACTATAGATCATAATTTTCTAATTTTTGCTGGCCTATAGTGCGTTACCGCCACCTCGTGGCCTCGTCAACAGTAATTTAGTAACTAATTTTTTTTCTGTTTCCAAACTTTGCATGTTCACAAACAATTGAGGGCAACACTAAGTAATAGTAAGCAGTCCTAAAATGTTAGTGCCAATTAACAAACTTTAAAAATGTTCAATCTGCAATTACATTAGCAACTCGTTTAATTATCGGTTCTGTAAATTATAACGTTGGGTAAACATTGAATTTTATGAATTTATATTTGTTTTATGTTACTGAAGTTAAGAATATCATTTTGTGTTCCAGTACATGTAGAAAAATAGTGTCTAGTTTGAAGAAGAATACTTTGATGTTTAATGTTCTCTATGAACACATGATAACCCACAGATCATGATGGATAAACAGTAACGCTTGGTTTTTGCATTTGAGAAGACGTGAGTTATCTCCGTCCGGCCATCCAGATATGGGTTTTCCGAGGGGTTCACTAAATCACTACAGGTGAATGCTTTGATGATTCCTTCAAAAGGCAATGGCTGAATTCATTCCCATTCCTTGTCACTAGTCCTTTCCCACCCCTAATGACCTCGAAGTTGTTGTAGTAATTATAGCTATGGGACCTTAAATGTTGAATTGGGTTCAAAGTTTCTAATTGAAAATTAATTCACACTGGAATCAATAGGGTGGATACAGAATGATATTCCAGGAAAATATTTCACAAACACATTTATATAAATCAATGCAGGTCATTCATTCTCCGTGGGCGCCACCACTAGAACTGGACAATTAACCTCTAAGTCTGGAGGAAATACAAACACTAATTCTACAGGTTTACTGACTTTACTTTTACATGGCTCATGAGACCGGTTTGACTGGTCGTAATTATTAACAGTTGGGGCCTGAGTACCGTTAAGCCGATAGAGCAAGAGACTATCTCACAGCACTGGACTTGACGAATGATCCCAAAACTAGGACGAGGTTAATAGCAGGCCGCTTTATTGAGTGCCGAGGAGTTTGTTACCGGACGATGCAGTGGCAATTTGGGATCAAATTATTCTTTACTGGACTTCCAGTGTTTTAAAATTGCTTAGTGTACAGAAAGAATCTCGTACCAACAATACGGTACACGTATATAGTATTCACTCATCAATCAGAATGATGGCAAGCACTATACAACTATACCAGCGAAGCCATTATGCAGGCGCTAGACTACATATTAGTCTAGGTTTCTTTCAAGGAACTATGTTGGTCAAACCAACATTTTTTCTGGCGTATGACATCCAATGTTTATAGTCAACTTCCGGTCTTGCGAACATCCTTGTGGTGTTGCCATAATTTAAGGTTCTTTTGCGCCTTTTAAACAGGAGTGACTTATCTAGCTGACTGCAAGGTTGCAGGGATTCATCTTTTAATTCGTACAAACTTCGTGCACATATACAACGTGAAATGTTTCTTTGAATGGCGTGGATTTAAGTTCTAAAAAGCCAAATACAACTTTGCTGCCAATCGTGGTGAGAAAAAAAAATTACAAATTGGTCCTACCTAGATACTAGTTGAGTTTCCAGCTCGTTCACTTTTTGATTCCTACGCACTGCCCCATAGGCCCTATAGGCTACAGTCTTGAGGTTTGCACAAAAAACTACAATTACCACCTTATACTTGGTCCGCTGTTTCTAGTAATTATTGTTAATTCTTTTGCCTCGGCTTATGATTGCTAAGTTAGTAAGTAATGTGATTTAATTAATCTCTTGAGAGACAGTGAGTCCAATCAAATTCGTTGATACATTGATGCAATATAATGAATCATAGTGAAAGGTATGGAAATCCCCAGTTTCTGACAATAGGAAGCGTTGGCGGGCTTTTGAATCAGCCAATCAGAGTGCAAGGGGTGTGGAAAGGCACCGGCGCGCCGCCAGATGACCTCAATCTACGCGGGTACTCCGACAGCATGTCTCACCACGATACCGCTACACGCTATTAGGACAGCGGGCGGCCACCGCAGCAGAGTACAGCAGTAACCTTAATCTGACTACTTCTGACACACCGCTGCAGGCGTACAGTGTGACCGAGGACTATTCCGCATGGCTCAGGTGACGTCACAGGCCGCTGTTTGATATGTAGGACGCGCCGGCGGCCAGACTGTACCGCTACACGCCGTCAATCAAGAATATTTTCAGCGTATCATTAGGGAATGCGGCTGCCTGTTGGTATAAATAGCCCTGTGCTACCATGCCCTGGCCTTAATGTTAGCTTGTCGCTCGTCGTGTGAACTTATCATAGAATTATTTTTCGAACACTTTCTACAATGGCTCAATCGCATTCTGATGCAGGTAATGTGCCATTAATAATAATTATTGCGTGTGTATATTACTGTTACTACATATTAAATTATTTTTACGGATCTCCCCTTGCTCTTTGCCGTGGATGTAGATAATTTTTTCAGCAAACTGTAAGTTAATTTCCTTTTTGTTAGCTGTATTACTTTAAACTTTCATTATATATTAAGACTGATTTTCCTTTTTCTCTCTTTCAGATATCTCAACTCAGGAGAATATTTCCAATGATGCACCAGTGAGTGGCAAGTTTTGCAAGAAATAAATCTATTTGCTGTAAATATTTTCTCGTGTGTTTGGTACTACAGGTGTAATTTTTATTTTGTAGGTCTCTCTGTGATTTCCGCGCCTGTGAATATTTCCACTTATGCACCAGTGGGTGGTAAGTTTTTAATGAAATTAATTTGTTTGCTGTAAATGTATTCTGGTGTTTTGGTACTACAGATGTAATATATTTTATTTTGTAGGTGTCCCTGTGATTTCCAATCCTGTGATTACTTTTGATTTGGAGCTTGCGAGTGCCTTTGCTAGTGGTAAGTTTTGCACCAAATTAATTTATTCGTTGTAGATACTTTTCATGTTTAATGCTAAAAAAATGGTATTTAGTTCTAGTCCCATCTGTCAGCATCTATTCTGAGCCTGCACCGTACTTTGAAATAGTAAGTTGAATTATGTTTAGTTACCAGAATTAGTTTAAGATTTAGCTATCTATTAAGACTGATTTTTTTTCTCTATTTCTCCCAGACTGTCCTGAGCCAGTGGAGGCCACTAGTGTTAGGTTTTAATACTTTAAAAATATTTGAAGTACAGATATATTGAAATATGTGTGTCTGATTCCATCTATTTGTTACAGATATCGCCGAACAGCCTCTGCTCTTCAATAATGAACCAGTTGGTGTCTTTGCGAGTGGTAAGTGTTATATGTTATTTTAATTTTTATAAGAATCTCTTTCTGAAACTCTGTTTGTTACAGGTCTACCAGAGATTGGTCCAAAAAGGACAGTTTCGGATGATGGCCAATAAAATAGGATAAAAGTAACAGGTAATGTATTATTCAATTTTTTTTATTTATTTCTACATTATACTTGTAATTATGAATCTAATATTAGTTTTTTTATGTTTACAGATGGTTACACCGGACCTGGAAGCTTTGTGGGGCATTCACGACAGCGGAGTAGGACATGCCCCAAGCAAGCACCAGCGCGTGGGCAGATCCAATAGAAAACGATCGGTCACCCATTGAAGTACTCTGAACCACCGATGAGCCCTCGTCCCAGTGGCTGCCCAACACGCAAGCAACCGGGACCGGTGTTAATGTGGAGCATACAGAAAAGCCGGATGCTACGCGCCTAAAGCCAACTATCAGGGCGAGTGCTAACGGGGATAGATTAATTCATATCAATGTTCAAAATTGTGAAAATTTTAAATACCCACTCAGTTTTACCAGGGCATGTTTTGACGTTTTCAATGAGCAGATTTCCGAGAATATTTCAAATCCATCAACACCGGCTGTAAATGCCAGGTGGGGTTGGATTACCTTTCAAAATTCAGAAGAAACATGATATTAACTCATATTTGTTATACAAGATGCACTTCCCTGTAATATGGTATGTATTCTTCATGTTTCAAGATATCCAGAAGAGATTTAGTGGATTCCAGGATCGGGATAGATGTAAATGCATCCAACAAATCAGCTCCGTCTACATCCATGTAGCTAAATTTAAACCACTGTATTAGGGCTCTCCATTTGTAGCACTGATATCCAATCAAAGAAAATTCTCAATGTTAAAAACAGTGATGAACGTTGTTTTCTTTGGACGATCCTGGAATTTGGCGAAAAGATGCATGATAACGCGAATTTAAATTAGCCATTATGTTAAAGTACGATCCAAGTACGAATTAGATTTTTCAGGCATTAACTTCCCTGTAAATATGTCAGACAATTCTAAATTCGATCAATGTACATGGCTTGGAACCAGAATGTAGAAAACTTAGAGTTGTAGGCCCCCTCCATATGGCTGCAGTGAAACGCGGTAGTGCCGGATCAAGAACTTGTTGCAGTTAGTCAGGTCATCCATATCAAAACATGAAGATTGTATTCACATTTGTGACAGAAGTCTGCATCATTTCTGGAGCGAAGATCTCTTAAGTCGTCATATATTGATTGCGGAAGGGTGGCGCTTTAAGAGTCAAGCTACCCGGCGTAAGAAAAAACCTTTAAGTTTAAGGATTTTGTGCACCAATAGCGTATAACAATCGTCGTTTACGCGGACTTTGAATATTTGGTGAACCCTTTGATACACTCCCCTTTAGCTGCAGCATACCAGGTCGTTTGCGCATACGATCCTCAGCTGACCCGAATTGACTCATTCTTGGCGAAAAACCCTGAGGCGTGACTAGTAGAACAACTCGTGAAGCTGGCCGGTGACGATGATGAAACTTACAAGGCGGTCACGCCTCTTGTAATGTCAGCTGACGATGAAACTCAATTTTCGAGTGCTGCGGTATGTCACATCTGTGGTGACAGCTTTGCACCGGGGGTCGTTAAGGTTCGCCATCATTGTTACAAGTGCATTCAGAGGGGCTGCACACAATAACTGTAATTCACAGTACAAAAATCAAAGGTATATACCAACCTTTTTCATAATTTGTCTGGGTGTGATGCGCACTTCATTGTTAGGGCCTTAGCAGAAGCACATATCGATGAATATGGAATAGATGTCCTGCCTATCAACCCTGAATGTTACATTTCGTTTTCTAAAAAGATTAATCGTATGTCAATCACATTGCGGTTCCTGGACCCGTACCGTTTCATGCAGTCCTCATTTGATAAGCTGTTTGGAACCCTTAATGACCGTTTTATGTATTTTACCAGTGCGCGTTTCACGGACCTTAAGAAGTTTCAACTAGGTTAAGTGTAAAGGAGTCTTCCCTTATGAATACATGGATTCGATGGATTATCTCAAAGACGCCACGCTACCTCCAAAGTTAAATTTTTATAGTTCGTTGTCGGAGTCTACGAACACGCGACACAAGTGTGGCGGGCTTTCCAGATCGAAAACTTGGGCGAATACGCAAGTCTGTACATAGCGGAAGATGTACAGCTACGGAGGAACTGTTTTAGAAATTTAGGGTTTTATGTTTGGAGAAGTACATTCTGGACCCCACCCACTATTTCACAGCTCCAGCCCTTTCGTGGCAGGCTATGTTAAACAAAACGCGAGTCGAGCTGGGTCTTCTGACAGATGTCGACAGGCTTCTCTTTTTCGAACGTGGAATTCGTAGTCGTATTTGCCAGTGCGCCCATAGGTACGCCAAGGCAAATAAGTGGTACATGGCGGAGTATAACCACGACGCACCTGAAAATTTCATCATATATTTTGAAGTAAACAATCTGTATGGCTGGCCCATGTCAGAGTATTTACCCTATGGATTATTTTGATGGTTGACCGCCAAGCAGATTGCTGGCATAGACTTCATGAGCGTAACATCTGACTCACCTAGTGGTTGTTTTTTAGAGGCAGACCTGAAGATTCCCTAGGATAAACATTACTTTTTAGCCGACTTACCACCATGTCCAGTCCACAAAGACGTCCCTGGATCTACATTCCCCAAGCTTGTGACTACACTGGAGGATAAGATTTGGTATGTTCTCCTTTACTGAGTCCTACAGCAAAGTGTAGGATTGGGGATGAAGTTGGGCACGGTACACCGGGTAATATCTTTCAATCAGTCCCCATGGTTGAGAGAATACATTTCTCTGAATACGTGCTCTAATCAGTCAACCAAATCAGAATTTGAGAGAGTCTTTTCCAAACTTATAAACAATTCAATTTTTGGGAAAACATGGGGAACATTAGAAAATATCGCGACGTGAAATTGTGCACCGTTTGGGTCGACCACCGCGGTGCCCGTAAACACGTATCTTCACCACACTTTAAGCGTATGGCTATTTTCGAGATAGACTTTGTGGCTCTGTAAATGGCGAAAGTGCGGGGCTACTTTTCAACAACTCGCTCTACATCGGGATTCTCGATCTGTCTAAACTGCGGATGTATCGATTTCACTATGAATTCACCATTCCGCAGTTTATACGCCAAAAATTACTTTATGTGAACACAGACAGATTCATCTATTTGGTGAATGGCTGTGATTTGTATGAAGGAATTTGATACATCTGGACATAAACTCAACAACCATTTCGGTATAGAACCCTACAACTAGAAGGTTGTTGGGGTTATGAAAAATGATGCGAATGGTTCCCTCATTGTAGAGTCTAAGGTCTAAAATGTATTAATTCCGACTAGAATCTAACCAGACCTCAAGACGGGCCAAGGGCCTGGCACGAACAGTAACAAGGAAACTCACCATAGGAGATTTCATTGAATGTTTACAAGGAGCACCACCAATATCAAGGCCAACATCGTTTCCAATCTAACCTCCATAAAATTACCACTGTTGAAGTATGCAAGATGGGTCTGTCTAGATTGGATGATAAAAGCTATATTTACCCTAACGGTATTGGTACCCTACCTTGAGGGCACTAGTCTGTACCTGAGTGATTGTGGCTATATAAAATAAGTGTGAATGGATATTAAATATAGCGTTTATCCACGTTTATATATTACAGTGCACTGGATGGTGGGATGGATTGTAAATAATTGTTGTCATGAGTTGTAAATAATTGTGTTGTTATCTGGCTTATGATACATATATAGTTGATGGTGATCTGTGGTCACCTGCCTGATGGTCATCTGTAGTAAATAGTTTATGTTTGACCTGCTGTAAATTGCTGTGGTTTTTTTTCAATACACTGTAACTTTGTATTAAGTATCAAATATCAGTGCTAATAATTTATAAACTGTGCCAATCAAATATGTTGTAAATGTATAACCCGTGCGCTGAATTATGTAAATGTATTGTAAAAAGATCTTTAATGTTTATAAACAAAAAAGTTATATTTACAAAAAAAATGCTATTATAAGTATTATATCTTTATGAATGGGTGAAATAAAACCAAACTTCTCCTGTACTATTTATTGATCAAAAACTTTATAATTTAAATAAATCTTTTTCCTTTATCCATTTTTAATGTGATTCATCAAAACCTAGCCACTTTACTAATGCCATATTCTTCCTTTTCCTTATTACTCGTTCAACCAGAATTGTGCTTGGATGCTTTGTTAATTATAATTCTTGCTGGTAAAATGTTCCTGCAATATGTTTACCCAGATAATCTGTAACTAAATAAGTTACAGGATTTGAAACTTTCACTTTTCCCATGGTAAACACCTCAGTTGACCAGTTTGGTAGATAGCTTTTCTGAAACTTTTTTTTAAAACCTACTGATCCTGACATGGTCACCAACATTGAATTTTGCTTGTGTGGTAGTCTTAACATGGAAGTACACTATTGAAGGTAGAGAGTTTTTCTTTACATCACAGGGTTTCATTTTGATGGTGCTATGCCACTTGTTGTAATTTGACATTATCTGAGGAAGAAGTTCATTCCACCGATGTGAACCACGTCTGCTGAAATCTTGCCACATTTATTTATTTATTTTTATTCCAATTCAGATGATAAAGAGAAGTACAGAACCTATATCCTACAATAATAAGGTGAGAAGGTTAAAGAGGCTACTGAGACGGGAACACGACAGGGGTAAGAGACAGGAAGACAGTATGGAATACTTTAAACGACTAAACAACCAATTAATAAGAGCAAAGAGAGAAGCAAAGGATGTGTTTATGAAGAATATTATCAGTGCAGCAGGACCACTGAAAGATGCGTCTAGAACTTTCAATGACTATTGTAATTGAGAACGGAGCTGAAGTCACTACGGATTTTAAAATTGCAGAGATACTGAGTGACTGGTTTAGTGAGACAACTATGGACAATCATCCTGGCATGGGAGGGAATGAATAAGAGGAAAGACTCCCTAAAAATGAAAAAAAACTACAGAATTTGAAATTGATCCTCAGGAAATTATTAAGGAACTCAGAAAGATAAAAAAAATAAATAAAAAAAAAAACCATAGAGGGGCTGGTGTACATAATATTACTACAGATTTATTGAAGATTGTGGGGAATGATATTATACCTGTAGCCTTGATGCTTGCCAAAGGTTTGGGAAAGAGCGATAGTAATACAAGTTCTTAAAGGAAGGGTTATAAATAATGTTGAAAATTATGGGCCAATTAGTTTGATATCAGTGACAGGCAAATTGATAGAAAGATTGACATGCAACTACACAAGAAATGTCTTTGAGAAATAAACTGATTTCCTGATCACCAACATGGCTTTTGGCAAGAATATTCACGTGAATCTCAGATGGTGGGCTATATGCAAGATATTTCAGATGATTTGGACATGGGTGGACCAACGTTTATAGTGTGGCACTAGATATCTCTAAGGCATTTGATAGAGTGAGCCATAAAATTGTTGGTGAATGAAAAAGTTACTTGCCGGGTACATAAATTCTTAAAAGTCAGAAAGGAAAGAGTAGGAATTACATTTTCAAAAGAGATGCATGCAAATATGGAGTGCCACAGGGTGGTGTATTGGGACCGTTTCTTTTCATTATTCTAATGAATTATTGTGTTGATGGGTTATGTTCAGAATTTAGGTTGTTTGCAGATGATATAATTGTATACAATAGGTTAAAAACAGGTGAAGACTGTGAACAGCTGCAGGGTGAACTAGACAGATTATCTTAATGTGTAGGTCTGCAGCGAATGAAGATAAATGTCAAAAAGAGACAGTTTATTAGGTACACAGATAAAAAATAAAAGGTTAATTATAATTATAGAGTGGGGTCAGAATTGCTTGTTGAAAGCTAGAAGTGAAAATATCTTGGCATTACATTTGATAACAAACTCAACTGGGCAGAGCACGTTGGGCAGGGAATAGGAAAAGGGTACAAAATCCTTCATTTACTGGAGAGGGAATTAGGTTACAAAAGTTTGGTCAGACCATTGGTTGAATATGGTCATGTAGTTTGGGATCCACATTTTGGCTATCAAATACAAGAGTTGTGCAAAGAAGAGCTGCTAGATTTGTTGGTGCAAATTGTCACAAGACCCAGTCAGTTACTGATATACAGGAGCGGGATTGGGAGTCATTGGAGGCAAGGTGGAGGATGAGGAGAATGCTGGGAATGTACAGAGCATAACTTGGTGATAGAGCTTCGAGGGATATTGGTCAAAGTATTAGGTACATTGCATGGAGGGTGATAGACGACAATGACCACAAGCCCACGCTCGAATTCATGCATAAGGGTTTTGGTAAGGGTGTGAGGGATTGGAACATATTACCGAGTGAAGTGGTGAATAATTTACCAGAAATGTTTAAATAATTTTAAATTAAAATTTGTAAATCCGAAAGAAAATGGGGGAACAATATAACACTCCAATTATAAAAGAAAATTTAAAAAAGGATAATTAGATGACTGGGGAAATTGCCACCGGAGCGTTAGCTCCATCGCAATTAAAATTAGTAATAACGATAACTGTAGGTCCTCATAACCCCATTCAATATAAAATCGAATGAATTTAATGAAACATTGCAACTGAATTGTCAGTCACTTCCAAATGTTCGAATTGTTTGAAATTTTGCACACTTATTAAGAACTCATGACAATAGAATAATTTCATACCTATGTCTTTGTATTCTCACTAATTTGACAGTAACATTAGGAAAGTAGTTGAATGTAATTAAATCTTTCAATTCAATTTACATCACTTCCAGATGTCCAAATAGTTCGGAATTTTGCACGTTGATGGCATTACAAACAATATCATAGCTATTTCCTCATACAATTATTACATTTGCAATAATTACAGAAACATGGTTAAACCATCATATAATATATGTGGCTAATTTTTACCCAATTACGGAAACGGTACGGTGGTTAATGCGCGTGGCTGCTGGACCGACTTTTCCCCCTTCGAACCCCGGTTTCGGCTGTAATTTCTGAGGGCGTTAGAAGTGTTTTTCACCTCTGGCACACTTTGTTTTGTTTATGAGAAGTACTGTAGGAATCTCCATGGTTCGGATTCCACGTTAAATTGCCGGTCCCTTATACTCGATGGGACTGCCGAATTAGACAAATACAGCGGCGACAAGAGCGAACATGCGTTGCATTTCGAAAAACCTTTCGTCACTTGGCGGTCGGACCGTTCGGAGTTTTCCCGGCGAACTTACGCATTTAATTTATTGAAGTATAATTTTTTCGAAAATTTTGCACATATATTAAGAACAAATAACAATACAATAATTTCACAGCTATGTCCTGGTATCCTCATTACTGTAATAGTAACAACAAAAAATTGGTTTTGTTGTGAAAATTTTTACACATGTGCACTTAACGCTACTTTGATGGAAGCAGCTACGATAGTTTCCGCAGTCAGTTAATTCAATGTTAAAAAGTAATATTCGCTATATCGTTTTGAGATAGTTTGTACTTTTATAGAAGAGTAGTATTCTAAATTTGCCCTGATATTAGAATTCTGTTAGGGTTGACCATTTTATTGTACGTTAATCTTGGGAATATAGTGAAAGATGGAACTACAACACAAGGAAAAGGAGAAACCAAAAAAAAAAAGCAAACAGTAAGGAACCCATTTTTGTAGCAATCTGAAATAAAAATTTAAAAATAAAATTGTAGTTACTAAAAATACGCTTTTGTAGCAACGTGAGCTAAAAACTTAATAATAATCATTCAACATAAAAATTTTGTTCAACAGCGATAGAATGTCCCACAATTCAGAATAAATCAATTTTTTTAATTAGCCTTAAATAAGAACAAAGTTACTTAAGACAGAAGTTTCTCTCGGCGTTGAAAATTAATATAATCTTCTCGGGTAACTAGCCGAGTGAGCAGGGTGTTTTCACACGATATTTCGGTGATCGGAACCTCTGTCGCCATCTTTAGGGTGTTCTCTGCATAATTTTCACAATGCTCTAACAAAAACCTAACTATAAATAATATTAGAATACTGAAATATAGCAACCCAAGATTTTTTTGGGCCTAATATTAATTTTTGGCCAATAACTTTATTCTTATTTTAAGTTTATTAAAAAGTAATTTATTCTGAAGTCTTGGATATCCTATCGCTGTTGAACGAAACCTATACATTGAGAGATGATTTGTCTAAGTTTTACTAATGTTGCTATAAAGGCATGTTTTTAGTTTTTTTAATAACCCTAATTTTTCGCTCAACTAGAACTCACTCAACTGTTAATTCAATGGAAATAGTTTGAAGTCTTGAACATTTTTTTCCAACATTAGCCCTGATTGGTGGCATATAATTTACATTTAACCGTTCTTGTCCCTCATTGATAGTTCAAATAGTGATTTGATTGTATCAAACTGTACGTCGATTGAATCGTAGAGGTTATCATTTTTTTTTCTTTTTTTGAAGAATGATTCCGTCATTGTGAATCTATGGTGGATGACATCCTCGCGACTTGAGTTACATTACCATGGTCTCCCGTTATTTGTAAATTAAAGGTCTCCAATTTATTTTTGTCTCTTCCCACACTTCTATTTCGATTAAGGCGGTTTGTTTATCCATGTTACTAATTCTGATTTTTTTTCCAGACCTAAGTATAAATTTCTTATACCTGCCAAATACAGACCAATTACTATTCATTCACAAGTCAACGTCGTTATGAACCAAATACCAGCTGAGAAGTGACGGTTTATAATCAATCTTTATATATAAAGATGAATGTATGTTTGTTTGTTTGTTTGTTTGTTTGTTTGTTTGTTGGTTTGTTTGTTGGTTTGTTTGTTCTTCATACAAATCTACAGTTTTCATCCGATCTCAATGAAACTTTGCACACTTATCCTTTGAAACAAGGAGAAAAATACTGTCTACATTTGGTTGAAAAATTATCTGTATAAATAACACATTTGTCTCATAACTTCGAAATACGGTGGTAGACAGACATTTTGGATGTGGACGACTGCGTACCGAGAGTCAGAGTCGTGGCCTGTCAGCTAAGTGGCTAAAGTGCTGGCTTACGAACGTCGTGGTCTCCGGTTCGAATCTTCGTCGGTGATAAGATTTTAAAAAATTGTTTTTCATCGTAAGAGTCAGGCCTGGGCAGTAGGTTATTCGGATTGAATGTTAAACCATAGATATTATAAAGTTAGGGGTGCAATGCGAGGCAAATCGTAGGTATTCTTGCAATGTTGTAGGTGTATACTTTTTTACGTTATAATGATCCCTCAGGTTTTGTTCGCAGTCAGTGAGTAAGTGTGAACCACAGTAATCTTTATATATAATGATGAATGTTTGTTTGTTTGTTTGTTTGTTTGTTTGTTGGTTTGTTAGTTTGTTGGTTTGTTTGTTGGTTTGTTTGTTCTTCATACAAATCCACAGTTTTCATCCGATCTCAATGAAACTTTGCACACTTATCCTTTGAATTAAGGAGAAAAATACTGTCAATATTTGGTTGAAAAATTATCTGTATAAATAACACATTTGTCTCATAACTTCGAAATACGGCGGTAGACAGAGACGTTGGATGTCAACAACTCCGTACCGAGTTTCCCCGTAGTGGGCTGGCAGCTGAGTGGCTAAAGCGCTGATTTACGAACGTGGTGGTCTTCGGTTCAAATCTCCGTAAGGGATAAGATTTTTAAAAATTATTTTTCATCGTAAGAGTCAGGCCTGGGCCGTAGGTTATTCGGATTGAATGTTAAACCGTAGATATTAGAAAGTTAGGGGTGCAATGGGAGGCAAATCGTAGGTATTCTTGCAATGTTGTAGGTGTATACTTTATTTCGTTATAATGATCCCTCAGGTTTTGTTCGCAGTCAGTGTGTAAGTGTGAACAACAGTAATCTTTATATATAAAGATGAATGTTTGTTTGTTTTTTTGTTTGTTTGTTTGTTGGGTTGTTGGTTTGTTTGTTCTTCATACAAATCCACAGTTTTCATCCGATCTCAATGAAACTTTGCACACTTATCCTTTGAAACAAGGAGAAAAATACTGTCTACATTTGGTTGAAAAATTATCTGTATAAATAACACATTTGTCTCATAACTTCGAAATACGGTGGTAGACAGACATTTTGGATGTGGACGACTGCGTACCGAGAGTCAGAGTAGTGGCCTGTCAGCTAAGTGGCTAAAGTGCTGGCTTACGAACGTCGTGGTCTCCGGTTTGAATCTCCGTCGGGGATAAGATTTTTAAAATTTGTTTTTTATCGTAAGAGTCAGGCCTTTGCAGTAGGTTATTCGGATTGAATGTTAAACCGTAGATATTAGAAAGTTAGGGGTGCAATGCGAGGCAAATCGTAGGTATTCTTGCAATGTTTTAGGTGTATACTTTTTCACGTTATAATGATCCCTCAGGTTTTGTTCGCAGTCAGTGAGTAAGTGTGAACCACAGTAATCTTTATATATAATGATGAATGTTTGTTTGTTTGTTTGGTTTGTTTGTTTTGTTGGTTTGTTGGTGGGTTTGTTTGTTGGTTTGTTTGTTCTTCATACAAATCCACAGTTTTCATCCGATCTCAATGAAACTTTGCACACTTATCCTTTGAATTAAGGAGAAAAATACTGTCAATATTTGGTTGAAAAATTATCTGTATAAATAACACATTTGTCTCATAACTTCGAAATACGGCGGTAGACAGAGACGTTGGATGTCGACAACTCCGTACCGAGTTTCCCCGTAGTGGCCTGGCAGCTGAGTGGCTAAAGCGCTGATTTACGAACGTGGTGGTCTTCGGTTCAAATCTCCGTAGGGGATAAAATTTTTAAAAATTATTTTTCATCGTAAGAGTCAGGCCTGGGCCGTAGGTTATTCGGATTGAATGTTAAACCGTAGATATTAGAAAGTTAGGGGTGCAATGGGAGGCAAATCGTAGGTATTCTTGCAATGTTGTAGGTGTATACTTTATTTCGTTATAATGATCCCTCAGGTTTTGTTCGCAGTCAGTGTGTAAGTGTGAACAACAGTAATCTTTATATACAAAGATGAATGTTTGTTTGTTTGTTTGTTTGTTTGTTTGTTGGTTTGTTGGTTTGTTTGTTGGTTTGTTTGTTCTTCATACAAATCCACAGTTTTCATCCGATCTCAATGAAACTTTGCACACTTATCCTTTGAAACAAGGAGAAAAATACTGTCTACATTTGGTTGAAAAATTATCTGTATAAATAACACATTTGTCTCATAACTTCGAAATACGGTGGTAGACAGACATTTTGGATGTGGACGACTGCGTACCGAGAGTCAGAGTAGTGGCCTGTCAGCTAAGTGGCTAAAGTGCTGGCTTACGAACGTCGTGGTCTCCGGTTTGAATCTCCGTCGGGGATAAGATTTTTAAAATTTGTTTTTCATCGTAAGAGTCAGGTCTGGGCAGTAGGTTATTCGGATTGAATGTTAAACCGTAGATATTAGAAAGTTAGGGGTGCAATGCGAGGCAAATCGTAGGTATTCTTGCAATGTTTTAGGTGTATACTTTTTTACGTTATAATGATCCCTCAGGTTTTGTTCGCAGTCAGTGAGTAAGTTGAACCACAGTAATCTTTATATACAAAGATAAATGTATGTTTGTTTGTTTGTTTGGTCTTCATACAAATCCACAGTTTTTATCCGTTCTCGATGAAACTTTGCACACTTATCCTTTGAAACAAGGAGAAAAATACTGTCTACATTTGGTTGAAAAATTGTCTGTATAAATAACACATTTGTCTCATAACTCGAAATATGGCGGTAGACAGACAATTAAGATGTGGACGACTCCGTACCGACTTTTCGCGTAGTGGCCTGGCAGCTGAGTGGATAAAGCGCTGGCTTACGAACGTCCTGGTCTCCTGTTCGAATCTCCGTCGGGGATAAGATTTTTAAAAATTGTTTTTCATCGTAAGAGTCAGGCCTGGGCCGTAGGTTATTCGGATTGAATGTTAAACCGTAGATATTAGAAAGTTAGGGGTACAATGCGAGGCAAATCGTAGGTATTCTTGCAATGTTGTAGTTGTATACTGTTTTACGTTATAATAATCCCTCAGGTTTTGTTCGCAGTCAGTGTGTAAGTGTGAACCACAGTAATCTTTATATATAAAGATGAATGTTTGTTTGTTTGTTTGATTGTTTGTTTGTCACTTTGTTGGTTTGTTTGTTTGTTGGTTTGTTTGTTCTTCATACAAATTTACAGTTTTCATCCGATCTCAATGAAACTTTGCACACTTATCCTTTGAAACAAGGAGAAAAATACTGTCAACATTTGGTTGAAAAATTATCTGTATAAATAACACATTTGTCTCATAACATCGAAATACGGCGGTAGACAGAGACGTTGGATGTCGACGACTCCGTACCGCGTTTCCCCGTAGTGGCCTGGCAGCTGAGTGGCTAAAGCGCTGACTTAAGAACGTGGTGGTCTTCAATTTAAATCTCCGTCGGGGATAAGATTTTTAAAAATTATTTTTCATCGTAAGAGTCAGGCCTGGGCCGTAGGTTATTCGGATTGAATGTTAAACCGTAGATATTAGAAAGTTAGGGGTGCAATGGGAGGCATATCGTAGGTATTCTTGCAATGTTGTAGGTGTATACTTTTTTACGTTATAATGATCCCTCAGGTTTTGTTCGCAGTCAGTGTGTAAGTGCGAACCACAATAATCTTTATATATAAAGATGAATGTTTGTTTGTTTGTTTGTTTGTTTGTTTGTTGGTTTGTTGGTTTGTTTTTTGGTTTGTTTGTTCTTCATACAAATCCACAGTTTTCATCCGATCTCAATGAAACTTTGCACACTTATCCTTTGAAACAAGGAGAAAAATACTGTCTACATTTGGTTGAAAAATTATCTGTATAAATAACACATTTGTCTCATAACTTCGAAATACGATGGTAGACAGACATTTTGGATGTGGACGACTGCGTACCGAGAGTCCGAGTAGTGGCCTGTCAGCTAAGTGGCTAAAGTGCTGGCTTACGAACGTCGTGGTCTCCGGTTCGAATCTCCGTCTGGGAGAAGATTTTTAAAAATTGTTTTTCATCGTAAGAGTCAGGCCTGGGCAGTAGGTTATTCGGATTGAATGTTAAACCGTAGATATTAGAAAGTTAGGTGTGCAATGCGAGGCAATTCGTAGGTATTCTTGCAATGTTGTAGGTGTATACTTTTTTACGTTATAATGATCCCTCAGGTTTTGTTCGCAGTCAGTGTGTAAGTGTGAACCACAGTAATCTTTGTATATAAAGATAAATGTATGTTTGTTTGTTTGTTTGGTCTTAATACAAATCCACAGTTTTTATCCGTTCTCGATGAAACTTTGCATACTTATCCTTTGAAACAAGAAGAAAAATACTGTCTACATTTGGTTGAAAAATTGTCTGTATAAATAACACATTTGTCTCATAACTTCGAAATATGACGGTAGACAGACACTTAGGATGTGGACGACTCCGTACCGAGTTTCTGCGTAGTGGCCTGGCAGCTGAGTGGATAAAGCGCTGGCTTACGAATGTCATGGTCTCCGGTTCGTATCTCCGTCGGGGATAAGATTTTTAAAAATTGTTTTTCATCGTAAGAGTCAGGCCTGGGCCGTAGGTTATTCGGATTGAATGTTAAACCGTAGATATTAGAAAGTTAGGGGTGCAATGCGAGGCAAATCGTAGGTATTCTTGCAATGTTGTAGGTGTATACTCTTTTACGTTATAATAATCCCTCAGGTTTTGTTCGCAGTCAGTGTGTAAGTGTGAACCACAGTAATATTATTATAATTAGGGATGTAAGTCTCTGTCTTTTTGATACGTTATGACTCCCAATTGGCTATATCGTTGTGATGGAATTTTATAAGGAAATCTGTATGAAGGGCACAGGATATTGTTTGCAGTGTGATTAACAGTTGTAGTCACGAAATTTTGAGACCTTATCGAATGGTGACAGAAATATGTTGGCAATTGATTCTCATAACTTGGAAATACGGCGATAGACAGACACGTTGGATATGCACGTCTTCAGACCGTTTTTCCGTGTAGTGAGCTGGAAGCTCAGTGGCTAAAGAGCTTGCTTACGAACGTCGTGGTCTCTGGTTGAAATCTCCGTAGGGGATCAGATTTTTAAAAATTGTTTTTCATCGTAAGTGTCAGGCTTGGGTCGTAGGTTATTCGGATTGAATGTTAAACAGTAGATATTAGAAAGTTAGTGGCGCAATGCGAGGCAAATCGTAGGTAGTCTTGCAATGTTGTAGGTGTACACTTTTTTACGTTATAATGATCCCTCAGGTATTGTTCACAGTCAGTGTGTGAGTGTGAACCACAGTAATATTATTATAAATACGGAAGTAAGTCTCTGTCTTTTTGTTATGTTTTGACGACTAAATGGCTATATCGTTGTGATGTAATTTTGTAAGGAAATGTGTATGAAGGGCAAAGGTTATTTTTTCCAGTATGATTAACAGTTGTAGTCACAAAATTTTGAGATCTTATCGAATAGTGACAGAAATATGTTGGAAATTAATTCTCTTCAAGAGGCAGGTTCGATGGTAGAATGATATAGCGATAGCTTTCCTGTCATATTATGCCGACTCGATATTGTTTGGGACTAATCCTTCGTTACCAACAACCTATATTTAATTCTGGCAAAAAAAAACTCTTAATCCACGCGTACGAAGTCGCGGGTACGAGGCTAGTAATAATAATAAAAATGAATAGACTCGACATATATAAGGAAAACATTTACATGTAGGTTAAGTCTCCACGGAAAATATATATATATATATTTGTATATATATTTGAATATATATATATATATATATATATATATATATATATATATATATATATATATATATATATATATATAATGTAGCTCTAAAAGCTGATAAAGTAATAACACACAATTATTCACTAGTCATCCAAGGATACCAAAACTTTCAAAGGTTTTCAAACCACAAAATTTCTATCGCTACAGTTATATCCAATGCAACCAGTTTCTCTCTGCATTTTAATTATTATTATTATTACTAGCCACAAAGCCCTTCAAAAATGACGGGTTTGACGGTGTGTTCTGGCAATTAATTTCTTTTCAGTTGCTTACCTAAACAGAATTGTTATAGAATAAAACTCAATAAGCTCTAATTTCTGGTCCGTTCTGATGTAGCAAAGAGTTTCAGTTGCTAAAATAAATCGTAACAACTTATGTTATGCCACGTAATATTAGTTTTAACTGTGGTTTACCCCGCAAGATCGCGATCAATTTGGAACTTCTTTCAATCAAACCAAGTAATGATTTCAGTTTAAAAAAAAAAAAAATTAATATGCCAATCTAAAAGAAATACATATTTTCCTGTCATTGTGTTGCCAGTTCATTTCTTACGATTGCTTAAATAAATACAAAAAATAAAGCACAATGTAATTCCTATTGCCTTGCGCTGTAACAAAATGTTTCTGTTGCTATGATGGTTGACGTTGCATTTCAGTCTAACCACAGGCAGTTCAGTCATTACCGTGGTGCCACAATCTATCAGTGAATTCTTGTAGAACTCGACAAAACCAATCGAAAATAAAGAATAAAATGGTTTGATATCTCTCTTAGTTATCGAGATATAGCATGTTAAAAATCAATTATAGGTACAGTTCCTTGTGTTTTTGGTGACTATTACAACCTAACAACAACAACCAGGAAGAACATAAAACACCTATAGCGCGTTTCCACCATGTAGCGATAGTGGATTTGGTGATTATTTTTCTGGTCCAGGCCAGATCTCACCCTAACCACCTCACTTTTGAGATACAATATATCGAGAAATAAACGAGATATGAAAGAAAATGTATTGTTTATTTTAGATTTGTTTCTTCGAGTTACATAAGATTTCACCATCAAATTTTGCAATGGCGAAATTTTTCTTCTGGTCCAGGCCACATTTCAACCTAACCACGTCAATTTTGAGATACAATATTGTAGCGGTAGGTGCCGGGAGGGAGGTAAGGGTGAAAACCTTTTACTTCTTTTTATAATTCAAAGAAACCCTAGGCAGCTAATTTATTGGGTACTCATAATGGCGTACAGGCGAGGCTTATTTATTTTTAACATTAACACATTGAAATATTAACAAAAGGAGCTAAGCAAAGCCTCTTCTTACAATTGCCAACATATTAATAAAGAAACAAAGCATTACAACACCACCACATTTTTAATTGCTCGTGAAACAAAATTCTCAACATTAATAAGCGAACAAGAAAGCTTCACACTTGGTTTTTAAATTAAAGTTCCCTTCACAATGATCGGGAACCGTAAATCAAATACAGTATTGACATTAACTGTATCCGATCTCAAATTCCGGGCGCCAGGATAATTTAAAGTATCCACCAAGTGTGGCTTTAAGAAAGTCTGCCCCAGCTAGCTCAATATTTTGAAGGAACGAGAACTCATAATCATTCAGAGGTTGTTACAGGGCTGTACCCAATGACTGAATAAATGTACCACACTGCACTGTAGAAATATTACCGTGACGGCGATGTATTTCCAGTGACGGCGGAATTACTATAGCCCAGCGGTTCTCAAACTTTTATGCTCCGCGAACCCCTTTTAAATTTTTCAGACAGTGGCGAACCCACTAAAAAAAATTTTAAAAAAAGCTTTAAAAAAATAAGAATTTTTATTTTCTTAAAAGTAATACCCTTATACAGAAGATTGTTGTCAGTTAATGTGATAGATGAGCTTGTTTTTTGTCGCATGTTGAGTCAATATCAGGAACAGTTTTACTCAATCTCAGTCTCATTTCATATTCGACATTCATTCGATTCCTGTATTTCGTTTTTATCATAACCAGGTGTGAAAACCCACTCTCACATAAGTAAGTTGTCACGAAGGGTAAAAGGAAATTAACTGCTTTACGTGAGAGCTCCGGATATTCTTCCTGTCTTGCTGCCCAAAAATCAATTAAAGGCATCTTTTTAAAATCAGCATGAATACGATCTGTGGACATTTCCAGCAATGATTCATGTTGCTTAATGCTCAAACCAGAATTTATGCTTTTGGTTGTGACCATAAATGGATTTCGAACCCAGTCTTCAGCATTACCGATATCTGGAAAATACCTTTTCAGTTCATCAGAGAGCTGAGACAAATGTACAATAATTTCAGCTTTTACTTCGGCATCCAGTGATAAGATGTTGGTCGAAACAAATTCATGCAAAAGAGGAAAACATTCAATAACACCTGATATCATGCAAGTTTTCCAAAATTCAATTTTTCTTATGAGGGCTTGTATTTTATCCTGCACAATGAATATGTTACACGTGGAGCCTTGCATAGAAGCTTTCGTTCCGTTGAGAGAAGAGAAAATATCAGCTAGATATGACACCCTTATAAGCCAGATTTCATCTTCAAATCTTAACTTGAGGTTGAAGTCACTGTCCTTCACAAATAAATAGACTTCATGACGCAGTTCAAAAAACCTAGCTAACATCCTGCCTCTTGACAACCAACGCACTTCACAATGTAAGAGTAATGAAACATGTTCACTGCCCATGTCCCGACATAATAATGCAAAAAGTCTCGAGTTGAGCGGACGTGCTTTTATGTAATTTATTATCTTTACGACCTCTGACAATACTGTTTTTAAATAATCAGGCATTTTGTTGCACACCAGTGTCACTCTGTGCAATGCACAGTGCATACTTTTGGCTTCAGGAGCAAGATGTTTAATTCTAGTGATTAGTCCAGATATCCTACCTGTCATGGCCTTGGCACCATCAGTCGAAACACCAACACACCTTCTCCAGTCTATGCCATGTTCTTCAAAAAAATCATTGATGACGTTGACAATATCTTCTCCTTTTGTCGTAGTCTCCAAGTTCTTGCATAACAGAAAATCTTCTTCAGAAATGTTTCTAACAAAACTAAGTACATTCGGCTGTCCAGTAATATCTGTTGATTCGTCAGCTTGAATTGCAAAATAAGTATTTTGCAGTCGTTCTGCTAGTTGATTTTCAACATTGAGTGCCATGTCGTGAATGCGCCTTGCGATTGTGTCATTTGAAAGTTGTATTTTATCCAGCAATTTTGCTAATTTGTCTCCTAGCACGCAACTGACCATATCTTTAGCAGCTGGCAAATTTAATTCCTCAGCAATATTGTATGACTTGCCGGTCTTTGCAATTTTGTATGCCACTAGGAAAGACGCACGTAAATAATCAGCGTTGGTAGTTGCAGTATTTGTCACAGTTTTTTTTGAAGATTCCAACTCCCTCTTTTTTCGAACAAAAAAATCTAAAGATTTGTTTACGTACTGCTGATGTTTTGTCTCCAAATGTCTTCGCAGCATGATGGCTTCATCGAGCTATTTGCGAGAACTTCTGAACATATTACACACTGTGGCTCTGGGTACTGGGTGTCTTCTTTGCACACAAATCCAATTTTCAGATAATCTTCATCATATTTTCTTTTCTTTGTCGATGGAATGAAGTGTTATTCTGATTTATTTGTTTTCCGCGTATTTTCTTTCGAAATTGAACTTTCAGTAGACATAGACACAATTTGACTCAACGAAGTTTTCAATGTTTCTGAACTGGATAACTTTTGAGTGTCTGGGCATTTTTCGCGTATTGATCCGGTTTTTAACCACTGGTTCATGTTTTCACTTACTTTTTAATCAAAATTACTTATAAACTTTATTTCAGCCGGCCGAAATAAAGTGCGCGCGCGGAGTACCACTGACTTGAGAAACAACTATACTAAACAATGCCGCGCGCTTTTTGTCAGTCACAAATTATTATGTAATTTCAAGCCATTGTAGCCCTTTCTTAAGGCATTATTTTCCGCCCCTATTGTTACCAAACCTAACACGATTGTGAGTGGTGCCGAATAATGGAAATATATAGCATAATGTAGAATTTGAACCTTGAAAGATATTTGGCGTTCAAAAATTTACATATTATCTATTAATACTTATTCGGCACATCGAGTGAAAGGAGCGATATTTCTTTGAAGGCATTGTATGAAATGATGCATGTCACACGCGTGATACAATCAGTCTGCCACCATTACGTAAATCTCGCCGCGAACCCCCTATGATCAACTCGCGAACCCCTAGGGGTTCGCGTACTACACTTTGAGAATCGCTGCTATAGCCCCTTGGCTATAGCGGACAATGCACCACGTCCTTCAGTCAGCGTACTGGGTGAGTGCACAGCGACCTCACTGTACAGGACACGCTTATCGACCCTCATGTTCGATGCCAAGACGGAGCGATCTCCAACTTCGGAAGATCCGATCCTTCCAGTCTGAAGTTTCGGCGTCAAGTCCCTCCAGCGTCCGCAGGAACACCCCCGTCGCTCGTGGTTTACGTAGAGCAAAAATTCACTGGCATTACAAAATGCAGAGGATAGTCTGTCGATGATTGGTTCTGCCGTTTTTTTGCTCCTCACACTGGCTTTGACGATAGGCGAACATTGTCTTTCGAGATTCGTGTGAACTCGGCATAGCCTCGGACTTATTCGTCATCTGTGACCTCCAAACTGCCCGTTCGGAGACCTGGAGTTGGGGACACGAGCATTCACCCCGCGGGTATTTTCCCGGTGCTAAGGGATCTTACGCTTGACCAAATCCGTTGGAAAGGGTAGCTTCTCTCCATTGTCCCTGGCAGACGCCGGTGTGGCGCATCAAGTGACGGCTACCTGCCTTTGGGTGGTCCCCCGGACAATGGCTGGCAAAACCTTCCTAGAGTTATTCCTGTGATTATTCTTTTTATATATAAAAATATACAAAATATTATATATAAAAATGTACGGAATGACCCATTTTGGTCATTCTGTTACAATATCTGGAGAAGTAAGTGTGATATATAAAATTTAATCCTCTATTTTCAATTTTTTTCGTTGATTTACATAAGAATCCATCATCAAATTGCGGCACCACAGTTACCGTAGAATCCCTTAACCTTCAGTTACACGCATATTTATATATGTAATTATCACATTCTAGTGAAAAAAATGCATCACGGTATAAACTTAATAAAAAAAAAACGTCACGGGTGCTTACATCTGCCTTTCACGTTATCCGTTATTCAGAGTGGTTTTACAACGGTTATAGGGCTAATGCAACCACATATGGCTGAAATATGTCACCAGTAAGAGCAAAGGAAATTAAAAAATCTGAACAACTTACTTCTTGCCAGATAATATTAGATTTAATTGTATAGACTGCGACCGGCTTTTGTTCAAACGAATTTATGATTTAACAGGACACTAATGAAAACAATTTTTTTTTTTTTTTTTTTTTATAGTATACTTAGGCTCTATCTAAAGTCACAGGTTTTATCTCCCATATCTATACCCAAAGATTTCAACTAATACTTTCACCTCATACAAATGTTAAATAAATATAAGTAATTAATAATTACTATGCCAATTTAAACGAAATAC
Source organism: Vandiemenella viatica (assembly GCA_031002005.1). Taxonomy (NCBI): domain Eukaryota; kingdom Metazoa; phylum Arthropoda; class Insecta; order Orthoptera; family Morabidae; genus Vandiemenella; species Vandiemenella viatica. Next base: position 93,338 of record JARYHS010012983.1, on the reverse strand, counting down.
GTGCTCTTCTTTCTGTGCTATGTCAGTTAGTTTATTCGCGGATCCTTAGAAATTTTATTAAATAATGTCCATTACCAAAAATAATGGCGCAAAGCGTGACGTCATTGCGAGATGTTATATATTGACGTCATGCCGTGACTTGTGACGTATTGCCGTGGAAGCTTGCTTATTATATTCCTAAATTATTATTATTATTTTGAAAACTTGGCCTCTAAGTTGAGTGACAATTTATTAATTATTGGGGCCCTAAATGGTGGAGTTGGGGTCAAAGTCAAGTTTCTCATTGAAAATTTGAGAACATTGGGAATCGATGTAGTGGATGCAGAATATCATCTAATGAAAATATTATTTTTAAATTGAATTTGTTTCTCGTTAACATAAAAATTTATATACATCAATATAGGTCATTGTTCCGTGGCCTCCACAATGAGAACTGGACAATTACTCTACAACCCACGACCTTGTCACGTCGTAATTGTTAACAGGTGGTATCTGAGATCCATGAAGGCGGTAGAGCAAGAGAATTTACCAAAACACTGGACTTGTCGAGTGTCCGAATACTAGGACGAGGTCAGTAGCGGGCCCCTTTACTGAGTGCCGAGGAGTTAGTTGCCTGACAACTGAGGTGGCAATTTCGGATCACATTATCCGTCTATGGAGAGCGTCGCGACGTCAACCTCAGTGTCGGGATGAAGTCAGAAGATCTCCAGGCATGCAGGTGGCGCGGAGGGTCGGCGCAGTTGTTGACGCACAGAGCGGTCACGTGAGGCTCGGGCCGCCGGCTCATGGAAACGGATCCTCCCCGGCATAGCGGCGCCCGTCCCACTGTCGGAGTCAGAACGTCTCGCCGCCGTTCTCTTCCCTCCGCTACGTCTGCGCAGCAATAAAACCGTATTCTTAGTTCGGTTCCTAATTCACCTTTCCCTTCAGCCGTGAAGGCCTCGATGTCCCTTATCGGACGTTTTCAGGTCCGCCCTCTCCTGATCACTACGTGGTGGAGGTCTAACACCATAACGTCGACGAGGCGTAAAAGCAGAAAAAAATCTAAATGTTTCACAAATGGATATTATATTTATTAAATAATGGTATTGCAAAATATAATCACTATTTTAATTTATAGACAAATTAATTGAAACTTATTTTATTTTTTGAGGATAGATTCTTTTAGTTTCTGATGGTTTCCTTACCGTGCCACACACATGGTACAGGTATAAATGGTTAATTAACTCGCAGGATTAAATTTAGGAATGGGCGAATCTGGTCGTACAGGTACAAAAAATAAGATCATTAGTGATTTACTACGGCAACGATTATTTAGAAATTAATTCATAAATGCATTCCATTCATAAACGATTCAAGTACAGACCACTCAGCAATCGATTTCTCATCTTATGAAAGAAGATCCCATTACTATATTCTATTATTTACTGAAGTATTTTGAAATATATGTTTTGTTGGTCTGATGACTTTTGGTTTCATTTTACTTATCAATGCCAGCAACGTAATAACTATGGTTCTATCTTCACACGTTAAGAGCTTTATGAACTGGTTTTATCTTGGACAGGACCTTATTAAATTAAATCTTATGATTTGCATGCGACGTTTGACAGTCGCATCTGTGTATATCAAACAGCCAGACTAGGCGAACAGGACGTTGAATTAGATATTATCTGATAGAATTATTGTCCAAATAACATTTTCTGGTTTCTTATTTTTTCTTTAATAAGAAGAAAATATTCTTCCCCTTCCCATATTTCTCTTTGTATTGAATTGACAACATTTTGTGAGACCCCTCGCAGTTTGATTTATATATTGTGTGCTATTGAGCCTAGTGGATAAGAGGTAAGCATTTAGGTCAGATATTCGGAGACACGGAAGTTACTTCTTTTATTCGTGCAAGCCAATTTCAGTTTTCATGGTTTTCCGACATTATTCGAGTAGAGTAATGAATCTGGTCTCTCCTAAAGGCTATAGTTGAATTTAATATCGTTCCTTTAGTTAGTTTACGGACTCCATTGGACCTATCGTCGACAAGCCCAATTCCCTAACAAATGATATTCTTTTTGTTCCAATGTATTGTCAATATCTACACCGTAGTGCTCGCTGTCGTAGTAACTGTTTCTAAAATACTGAACAATTAATACCAGTACTTCGGCTTCGGAAATGCTGATCTGAATGGGTTACAGATTTTATCATGCTTGAAGATTTCTCGGACATGTGGCCGAATCAGTTGATCGCTGTTAAACGATTTCTCGACAGTGTAACGGACCATCGTCTTCAGGTTACGTCTGCGTCTCGGACTGTGCTCCTCACACCAGTCAGCAGACGTAACCTGAAGATGATGGCACATTATGGTATTGAAAAATCGTTTAACAGCGATCAATTGATCCGGCTGCATGCCCCAGATATTTTCAAGCAGCAGATGCGCCGTGAAAACCTATAATTTCATATAAATTTTATTGTATTTTTCTTGTCCCACATGAAAACACTGACTGAATTCGCCTACAGCGGATGCTCCTGGATCAAACGAGTGCGGGGCCATCGACGGTGGTGTTACATGGCGTCGAAGCAGAGGACGTGTACCGCCTGCTGGTACTGATGTACACAGGTGACGCCACGATGCCTGCCGTTGACCTACCGCGCTTCCTGGATGCTGCGGCGGCACTCGAAGTCCGTCTGCTACAGACTGCAGACATCAGAATCTGCGCCAGCCACCAGGTACGCCATCTGCACTACGATCTGCATGAGCTCTGCTTCTTAGCACTGGAATGAAGTAGTTAGACGTAATTAACTGGATATGGTGATTTTCTGATAATGGACGTCTGGAAAGAGCAACATCAAGTAATGAAACTACCGATGACAAGATATACAGAATAATTCACTTGCAATTACATTTTCCGAATAACATCTTTCAATGGAAATCCCTAGGGGCCATGGTGATAATTTGATACAGTACATATTGCCTTTCTCGTGGTTATCTTCCTAATCAGATATCTAACTATCAGTTAAGTTTTACTTATGGGTGTGTGAAATGTGTAGTTTTTCAGAAGGAAATTTGGAACCGTCGCACCTTACTAGACAGTTATAAAAAATCGTTTAAAAACTGTAATCAGGACGGTCCTGCGCTACGCCAGAGGTTTGATGATTGGTTTCTTGTATATACCCTAACGAGTAATTTTGTGGATGCGATCAAAGCAACAATGGTGGATATACATGTTGCATAGCACCGAATAGCTTGCGGAATGATTCTTAAAGACATATCTTCACGTAGATTGCTATTACTGTGTTATTCGAATTTAAATTAATAATATTTTAGGCCTATATGATGGTATGGGTTACACTGTACAACTTAGCTTTTTCTCAGTATAACAGATTTATAAAGATTCGAGGGCGTGTAAGGGCAACGGAGAGACAATATTAGCCTTATCGATCCAACTGTCAAACTCTCTTTCACGTGGCACACCGTTTGCAAGGGCAAGGCACTGTCGACTGAAGGTTTTCCGGTATAAGGAGTCATCTGCTGATTGCCAACTGCCTCCTGAAAGAAGGGCGGAGGAACCAGGACTGGCTCAGGGCACCCTCTTGCCCATTGGAATGGAAACGACCCCTAAAGGCGATTTAATCAGAAATGATCAACGACATGGTGATGCAGAAGGCAATGGGGATTCAATACTTTAAAGACCGAAAGGCAATCCTGAGGACATGTAATCCTTCCAAATTATATATACGATGATGGCTTCTTCATGGGTAAAATATTTCTGAGTTATAATTGTCCCCCAATCGGATCAGCGGATGGGGCATCAGAATGGACAGAGGCATTCTACGAGTCAGAACGTGGAATGTTAGAAGACTGAATAGAGGAGGAAGATTATAAAACTTAAAAAAGGGAGATGAAATTAGATGTCATTGGGAATAGTGAGATTAGGTAGATGGATGCACAAAATTTCTAGTCTGCGGAAGACAGAATAATTAATACAAAAGCTGTGAATGGAGTTACTGGTATAGGATTTGTAATGGACATGAGGGTAAAGAAGCGGGTTATTATGAATGGGCTAATAACATGATTATTTTGAAGAGAACAGAAATTAAACTCGCTCCAAAAGTGTTAATACAAGTGTGTATACCAACATCGCAAGGACAATGGTGAAGAAACAGACAAAATATTCGATGAAATAGAAGAATTAATCCAATATGTGAAGGGGGAGGAAAATCTAATAACAAGGGAGAATGGGAATGCGGTAGTGGTAGAAGCAAAAGAGGGGAATAGTATAGGGGATTGTTTGAATTATATGAAAAATACAAACTTGTTGTAGCGAACACATTACACAAGAGCCATGCACGAATAACATACACTTGGTAACTTCCAGGCGATACGGGTAGATAACAGCTAGCTTATATCATGGTTAAACAGAAATTCTGTACCTACGCGGGAGCTGACAGAGACTCTGACCGCAATCTAACTGTCGTGAAGTGCAGATTGAAATTCAAGAGAATAAAGAAATAACACAGGAAGAACAGAGTGGAACTGAACAAATTGAGACAATCTTATAAGAGAAAAATTGAAGAGGCTGTATACGTGGGACTAAAAAATAACTCTGAAAACAGTTTAACTGATGGTGAATGGAATGTACTGACGAAAGAAATTATCAATTCTGGTAAAAAGACATTAGTCTTCAGGAAACAAGTGACCTGAAAACGTTGGATTAAAAAAGGAATATTAGATTTGATAGTTCAAAAGAGAAGGCACAAAAATGCTAATTATGAAGCAGAAAGAAAACAGTACAGACATTTTGGAAATTAAACAAAGAGGAAATGCAAAAAAAAGGCTTCAAGAAAAGTGGGAAGTAGTGGAAAAGGAATTATCGTGGGGAAGGTAGATGTATCCTATAGGATATCATACAGTACTTTGTGGGAAAGATTAAATATGCAGCCACTGATGGGAAACCTTTTTTAAGTTCAGAAAATAGAGGTAATAAATATGTAGAAAAACTATATGATGGATATCGTATGATATTCATTGTACTAGAGAAAGAAGAGGATGTCTATGTTGATGACTTAGCAGATCCTGTTTTAAGAAACGAATTTGATAGACCTTTGAAAGATTTTAAATCAAATAAGGGCTGGAATTAGTGAGATTCCTACAGAACTTCCCTAGGAGGCGAAGGAATCCAAAGATTATTGAAACAACAAGCAGTTATGAAGCAGTAGATATTTCAAATTATTTTGATAAACGTATCATCTTCACATTTCCGAATAAAGCATAAGCAGACGGATTTGAGAGTCGCCCCATCATCAGTTTCACATCCCATGCTTCACTATTAACAACCAGGATAATATACAAAGAATAGATCGGATAATGGAACAGATATTAGGTGATGATCAGTTTACATTTGGGAAAAACAGCGGGTCAGGGTAAATATTATTGACTTTGAGATTAATATTTGAAGGGCGGTTCAAGAAAAAAGAAAAGATACATTTGTGGCGTTTATTAACTTAGAAAAGCCTTTTGATTAAGTTACGTGGGACGAGATATTAAAAATTTAAAAGAAGCCAGTTCTAATATATGAAGATAGAATACTTTATAATCTATTTAAGAATAAGGTAGCTACCTACAATCAAAGAAGAGAATCATGAGAGGCATACATCAGTTATAAGACAAGGTTGTGGTCTATTTCCATTAATATTCAATTTGCATGTAAAGCCATGAAGGAAGGAAAAGAAAAATATGAATATGGCATAAGAGTTCTAGGACTAAAAAATCAGGATGCTACGATTTTGTGATGATATTGTCCTATTATCAGAACAGATTGATAATATTGAGAATGTGATAGATGGAATACTGAAGGAAAATTTTAGTCTAAATAAACAAACCAAAGCAAGACAAAGGTGATGAAATGTAGTAGAAAAGATAGCTGTAATTGTGGATTAAATATAGAAAAAGAATAAGATGCGTTAGGAGAAGTACATGAATTCAGCTACCTAGGTGGTAAAATTACAATTGATGGCCGAAGCAAGAATGATTGCAAAAGAAAAAAAGAGTCATCCTGAAAAGATTAACCTTTTATTTTTAAGTGTTAATCAAGGACTCAGAAAGAACATTTTAAAACTCTATGAGGTGGAATACAACACATTATGGAAGCATATACATTAGGAATATCAGAATAAAGGCATATTAAATCATTAGAAATGTGATCCTTTAGAAGGACGCTGAAAATTAAGCTTACAGATTAAAGTATGAGATGTCAATTTTTTGCTAAGGATGCAAATACCTCGATACGTTGACTATAAACATTTGTAATTTTTTTTGAAGCAAGTAAAGCAACTAATCCCGATTACTCCCACAGGGCCAAACATATAATCCTGGTACAATTGGTTCGATGTTTCAGCAACAAGACGTAATAAAAATCCAGTAATGTACTAACGATCAACATAGATTAACTTCCCATTAAGAGTTGTTTTTATGAAATATATGTTTTTGAGACTGGGTGAGTAGAGACTGTTGTGGAATAGAGTAGGTATCTAACGAGCGTACTCCTGCAGTATTCCCCACCTCACCTGCCTTCAAAGGCGGCGCGCTCCTACTACTTATTAACTATTAGCCAGATATTAAACGGCCTATTGCCTGTCCGCCAGGAATTAATGGTTGTCGCCGCGAAACCAAGCCGGATATTAAACGGCCAATTACTAGTCGGACAGAAATTAATGGTTGCCGCCGCAGAGCCGAGATTTATCTCTCAGCCTGCCTCTTAACAGTCATACATATTTAGTGGTTGTCTTTAATTTAAAATCTCACAAACTGCTGCTCTGGTCTCACCCTACTCCACCGGAGCTCCGGCAAGACCACGGTGACCTTCCCACTACAGCAGACACCCGTCAAGGCCAAGGTGACCTTGCCACTCCACAGGACCTCCGCCAAGGCCACGGTGACCTTCCCACTACATCAGACCCCCATCAAGGTTGCCCGGAGTTGAAGGTGAAATTCCCCCTCCGCCACAAGGCTGCCCACACACTTCATAAACCCTTCTCTGCAGTACAAAGGAAGCGGATGGTACACATGAACTTGGGCAAGGCATCCTCTGTTTGATCCCCGGACAAATAAATGGGCGATAAAGGATACGATTTGGAGTCAGATTTGCACCGGACCAAATTACCTCCCGGTTCGTATCAAAATTCACATTGCCTGCTGTAACCTGAACTTCAGGACCCCTATTGCATGCAATTTACCTGAACAGTATCAAATTCGTAAATGGTATCATAATCGCCCTATTATCAGGATATAGGGATGGGCGAATTCTCAATAGCTCTTGGACATAGGTTCAAAGGAAGGTCTTTAGGTGGCCCAAAATACTTCAACAGGAACTCATTAATGCTTTTTACTCTACATTTTTTCAATTTTTTTTCAAACCCTCAACTAGAGCTATTTGTTCTGGGGACCACTGCTTCGTATGCCAGACACGGAATTCGTTAATGTGTTGGGAACACAAGTTCTAATTCCGCCTACCCTAATAGCAATGCTACATCTCCGGCGCCATTAAATGTACAGGGTTTGGAATCCTTGGGATCACGGAGGTTTGAAATCAGACTACTGAATTTCACAGAGATTGTATAGTTCCTTCCTATTTCAGCTTTAAATGATCACGAAGTCGGGAGCCTCAGTTCATATCTCTAGTTGGAATGCACATTCCAATACTGCTTCTTTAGGCCACATGAATATACTTAACGTTCAGTAACTATTGACATCATTAACATTTTTTGTATTGTGTCCTCAATGGTTCAAAACCCCGTCTGTTTAGTAACGAGAATTTTTACGTCAGCAGGGTCATGTTACATGTCGTTGGATAGCTAATTTTGTACACATAATAGAGCAACAAATAGAATTTTGATAGAATTACGCGTTCACAAAATAATGGATTTCATGTGAATTCTTAAAAAGAGAACCGCTTTTGTTATTATCCAAATGGCTGGCAGAAAATGTGATCACCCCGCAAGCCCAGCGGCTGGTTTGCTGGACAAGTAACTGCGCACACTGACAAACACACACACACACACACACACACAAGTACGCACACGCACACAAATAGAAAATTTCTCTCCTATCAAACCTTTAGTTATCATGCTATGAGAATACAAGATTTGCTATATGTTTTACCTGACTAGAAACTAAACTAAACTCATTAACTGAAGTCCAGAAAACTAAGTGTCAAAGTAATTTTCAAGTGTTTGACTACATATGTAGTTAATTTTCAATTTCTCATACCACTCATTGATAAAGGATTTGATTCGTCCATTTTTTCCAATGAAGGAACACTTGCGAGAAATGTTTCTGAGAGGACTTTGAAATACCTGTGACGCGGATATAACAAAACCATTTTTTGTCGATTGCAAACGGAATGTAACTCAGAAAATGAACATAAGTTCGGCGAGAAATGTTAGACCCCGTGTTTCTCTTCTAGCAAATGTTTAACCAAATTGAGTTTAAAACCTGAAAAAGCACGAGCCTGGTGTGATGGTGTGATTTAGAGAAACCATAGTAAAACCGAGCAATGGACGGGAACCAAGGCAGTATCTCGAAAGCCATGTGTTATTATGTACTCTATATACTCGATACTTTCTGAAACTGGCTACAGTATTTGTTTATGCAGATACACAAACACTTTCATCCCAGCCGCATACACAGACGACTTTGTAGCAGGGAAAATAATTATTTCAGTATAAGCACTTAGGGATATGTTAATTAACATTTGGTCCAGTTATCATGATGTATAAACATTTAGTCCTTATATCACATGTCTTTGTTTTAAATCGGAGAGGAGAAATTTATTCTGACCATTCAGAAGTGTACTGTAAGACTGTATGTGAAAGGAGTTTTGAAATACCATACTACTATAATTTCTTTATTAACATCGTCGAGTATCCTGATCTTTGTGATTTTTATATAGTAGATCTTTCCACTGAGTTGCTAATTGCACTCTCTGCAACAGAGTTTGACATTGCAGTTGCAGACATCAAAGTATGTTAAAATATGATATGAAGCATTATAAGTCTTGACAAGTAGACTAATTCAAATGTGAAATTCGTGAAAGGTATGTAAAATACAGAATTTTTTTGGGTGAGTGACATCAACTCAGTGTGTCAAATAATAGTTCTTTGTGTTTTAGTATGTTCCCAAAGCCGAGTCCAAAGATTCCTCAAGTTGTGATATGGGACATTGTCTGCAGAAGGTGGTGTTTGTGTGAACCAGTGCCTTTAAGAAACATCACCTACATAGGATTTGAAACAAATTTTACTAAGTATAAAATAATAATTATAAGAATACATTCCTTAAAAAATACATGAACTTCAACTAATTCGTTATATCAACATTTAAAGGCAATATTTTTGACAAAATAATTTTAACTGCGCGACTGGTGTTGGAAACGTCAGAATATATTTGTATGTACTTTTCCCCAAGTTTTTTAACCGGTATAGTACTTTACATGTAATATATACATTCCCTGGTGGTCCGATTTTATTTCTTTATTTATTTTTTTTCGTCTCGCAGTTTCCTCTAGCAGCCGTAATTTAATATACATTGTTGTCTGTGATGTCGAACTCTGTGGACGAGAGTGTGATTGTGCGATGGCGAATAGCCAACTGTTTGTCCAATTTTGTGATTTTCTCAATAAATTACATTAGTTAGCTAACAGGAATATTCTTTTTTCCAATCTGTATAACATTATTGCTAGTATTAATATTCTACATAACACATTTCAAAAATTATATGTGACTGACATCTACTGGTCATCTTTTACATACGCTCGAGATTTAATTCATACATATATATGACTTTCTCCATAAACAGATATGTGTTATGTAGGATATTAATACTAACAATAATGTTATACAAATTGGAAAATAGAATATTCCGGTTTGTTATTTACTAATGTAAATTACTGAGAAAATCACAAAATTGTACAAACAGCTGGCTGGCTATTCACTATCACACAATCACACTCTCCACCACTGAGTTCAACATCACAGACAATAAAGTATATTAAAGTACGGCTGCTAGAAGAAGGGTGCGAGGCGAAAAAAATACAAATAAATAAATTAAGAAAATATAACCGGACCTCCAGGGGTGCATATATTACATGTAGAGTACTATACCGGGTAAAGAAGTGGGGGAAAAGTTAATATAAATATATTCTGGTATTCCCAACACCAGTCACTCAGTTACAGTTATTACGTCATAAAATATTGTAGTTAAATGTTTATATAATGAAATCAGTTGGTTTTAATACATTTTGTATGGAACGTAAACTTATTATTATTATATCACAGCGAGAAAAATTTGTTTCAGCACCTACATAGGTTGTTCCAGGCACTGGTTCACCCTCACACCACCATCCACAGACTATGTCCCATATCAAAACTTAAGGAATCTTTGGACTCGGCTATAAGAACATACTAAAACGCAAAGATAAATTATTTTACACATTGTGTTGGTGTCACTCACACAAAAATTTTCTGTAGGGCCTACTTTACTTACCTTTCACGAATGTCACATTTGAATTAGTGTACTTGTCTAAACATGTGATACTTTAACATACTTTGATGTCTAATAGAAAATTCTTGTAGGGTATTTCAAAACTCGTTTCTGAATGGTCAGTAAAAATTTCGCCTCTCCGTTTTTGAAGAAAGACCGTGACATAAGAGCTAAATGTTTTTACATCGTGATAACTGAACCACGCGTTAATTAACATATCCCTAAGTGCTAACACTAAGATATTTAATTTCCCTGACATATAATTTGTCTGTGTATGCGGCTGGGATGAATGGGTTTGTGTATCAGGAGAGACTATCTGCATAGACAAATACTGTAGCCAGTTTCAGAAAGCATCAAGTACACAGAGAAATAATAATTCATGGCTTTTGAGATACTGCCTAGGTTCCCGTCCTGTGCTCGGTTTTACTATGGTTAATCGAAATCATTCCAGGCGCATGCTTTTTCAGGTTTTAAGTTCACTCTGGTTAAATATTTGGCAGAAGCGAAACGCGGGGTCTAACATTTCTAGCCGAATTTACGTTCATTTTCGGAGTCACATTCCGTTAGCAATCGACAAAAAATGGGTTTATTATATCCGCATGACAGATACTTGAAAGTACAACAAGTTCTTCTTTACTGATTGAAAATGGACGATTCAAATTGTTTACTAATGAGTAGTAAAAGAAATTGAATAATTAACTGTATATGTAGTGAAATACTTGAAAATTACTTTAACGTTTAATTTTCTGGTCTTCAGTTAATGAAATAGTTACATTGTATGTGAGATCGAAGGCTTTCACGCCGTATCGATGAAATGTAGTCTTCACGGGTTTTCCGCCGTATGTTGTTGAAAAGAGACAACGAGCTTTCAGCGGTTGACTCTGCCGCCATCTTCAAGTTGGCTGTTGTGCAGCGCTGGTTCTCCCTGCACAACATCCAACCTGAAGATGGCGGCAGAGTCAGCCGCCGAAAGCTCGTTGTCGCATTTCAACAACATACGGCGGAAAACCCGTGAAGACTACATTTCATTAATTACATTGTAGTTTAGTTTCTAGTCAGGTTAAACATACCACAAGCTTTGGATTCTTATAGAAGGATAACTAACGGTATGAGAGCACAGAAATTACCTTTTTTTGTGCGTGTGCCTACATGTGTGTATGTGTGTGTGTGTGTGTGTTGGGGGGGGGGTATGTATGTGTGTTGTGTGTGTCAGTGAGCGCAGGGTTGCTTGACTAACAAACCAGCCGCTGGGTTTGCGGGGGTAACAGCTTTTTCTGCCAGCCATTTGCGTACTAACAAAAGCGGCTATGTTTTTAAGAATTCACATGAAATCCATTATTTCGTGGACAAAATTCTGTTTGCAGCTCTATTATTTGTAGAAAATTAGCTATCCAATGACATGTATCATGAGTCCGCTGACTTAAAAATTCTCTTTATTAAACCGACGGGGTTTTCAACCATTGAGCACTCAATACGAAAATATGTTAATTATTTCAATAGTTACTGAATGTTAAGTATATATAATAACTAATTGGAAGGTCCATCCCGAACCGAGATATGAATAGAGGTTCCTTTTTCCGTGATCATTTAAAGGTGGAACAGGAAGAAACTATACAATTTCTATGAAATTCAGTAGACTGGTTTCGAACCTGCGTAATTCCAAGGTTTCGAAGTTATTAGTGGCGAGGATATAACATTGCTATTAGAATTGAGGGGTTTAGAGTTTGTGTTCCCACCACATTTGCGAATTCCGTGTCTCGGTTACGAAGCAATGGTCTCCAGAACAAGGAGCGCTAGTTGAGGTTTTTCGGAAAACAAGTGTATTTGTGAAATTGTATAGTAACAAGTATTAATGTGCTTCTGTTGAAGTATTTTTAGTCATCCATTGACCTTCCTGCAGTTTGAACCTGCGTCCCACGGCCATTGCCAATTCGCTTGTCCCCGTATCTCGGTAATGCGACGAATTTGGTACCGTTGGCGAATTTGACACTGTATAAGAAATTTCTGTGCAACAGGGGATTTGAAGTTTATTTTCCAGGCACTGAATTTTGATACGAACTCAGGAGGTAATTTGGTCCGGTGCAAATTTTATTCGGAATTCGAACCTTGTATCGCCCATTTGTCCGGGGGTTAAACTATGGATTCCTTGCCCAAGTGCATGTGTACCATCCGCTTCCTTTATATTGCAAAGAGTTTATGAAGTGTTTGGGTGGCCTTGACGTGACTCTGGTGGAGTGAGAAGGTCACCTTGTCCTTGCCGGGACTCCGGTGGAGTGGGGTGAGACCAGAGAAGCTATTTGTGAGATTCTAAATCTATGACAAGCATTAAATATGTACCTGACTGTTAAAAGGCTGGCTGAGTGATAAATCTCGGCTCTGCGGCGGCAACCATTACTTTCTGGCAGACTGGTCATTGGCCGTTTAATATCCGGCTTTGTTTCGCGGCGACAACCATTAATTCCTAGCGGACAGGCAATAGGCCGTTTAATATCTGGCTAACAGGCAATTAGCCGTTGGAGCTCGCCGCTTCTGTAGGATGATTGCCGAAGGAGGTGGCGGGTGACCTTGAGCATCTACATCTACATCTATACTCTGCAAATCACAAATACTGTGGGTGGCAGAGGGTGCTAAGCACCAATCCTAATTCTACGCATTCCAATCCCGAACAGATCGAGGAAAGAAGGAATACATAAAAGAATCAGTAAGGCATCTTATTTCTCTAATCTTATCCCTCCTGTCATTGCGACCTAAATAGGTTGGCGGAAGAAGTATTTCGTTGCACTCGTAACTTAAAGATTTTCGCATATTCTCCAGCAAATTCAAACGAAAACGACGTCGTCTGTCCGCCAAACAATCCCAGCCCAACCCACGAATCAGCTCTGTGACACTTATGTGAGGACTGTAACTAGCAGTCACGAATCGAGCGGCTCTTCTCTGTACTTTCTCTAACGTGTCAATCAATCCCTTGCGATACGGATCCCAAATTCCACAACAGTATTCCAAATGCGGACGCACTAGTGTTTTGTACGCTATTTCCTTTGTATGAGCATTACACCTTCTCAAAATACGTCCTATGAATCGTAGTTTGGAATTAGTTTTGCCTACAACGGAAGTCATGTGCAAGTCCCATTTCATGTTTCTTTGTACTGTTACGCCTAGATACTTCAGGGAATCCACAGTGTCAACAACTGAATTGTTAACTTTGTACTCCTGAGCAAGCGGGGTCTTTTTATTACTTATGTGCATTGCCTTGCACTTACAGTTAAGTGTAAGCTGCCATTCACGGCATCATTCCGAAATAACATCCAGATCGCGCTGAATTTCTAAGCAATCGTCGGAGCACCTCACTTCCCTATAAATAAGTGCATCATCAGCAAAAAATCACATCCTGCAATTAACGTTGTCACCGAGATCGTTTATAAAAATTAAGAAAAGAAGTGGTCCTATTACACTTCCTTGAGGAACGCCAGAAGTAACATCTAGTTTAGAAGAGGCTTCCCCGTCTACAACGACATACTGTGACCGACCAGTTAGAAAATCGCGTATCCATTCGCAAATCTGATCAGATATACCGTACGCTCGGATTTTCCAGTCAGAATGTACTTTTCTTTCCTCTAAACATTTACGAAATATATCTGACAGAAATGGCTCTATTTCTTCCGCGTATTCCGAAAATTCTCTTACTGGTATACCATCGGGACCCGGCGCTTTCCCCCACTTCAGGAGCTTTAATTGCTTTATGATACCTACACTATCAATTTGTACTGGATCCATCTCAAATTCAACACGCCGTGGAAAAACGGAAATGTTTTCCATGTTTTCGTCAGTGAAGGAATTTTTAAATTCGGCGTTAAATACGGTAGCCTCGTCGTGGCTGTCATCAACTTCCATACCTTCTTGTAGTAGAACTGACATATTGTTGTCACAACCACCTATTTGTTTTACATAGGACCAAAATTTCTTTGGATTTTCAATGAGGCTCTTGGAAAGTGAGTTGCATCGAAAGTCATTGAAGGCCTCGCGCATCGCATTCTTGACCAGTCCTCTTGTCTGAGCTAGCTTTTCTAAATCACTCCTATACATCGTACTTCTTGAGCGTGCATGAATCTTCCTTTGCTTTTTAAGTAACCTTTTAACTTCACGCGTATACCACGGGGGATCGTTCCCGTCCCTGATTTTCCTTTTCGGTATATGTAAGTCCATACCTTCCCTGACTATATTTATTAATCGAAGCCACATCTCTTCAACCGAGCCTCTTCCTTCTATAAAGGTAATGTATTTATCCCTCAAAAACGTTCTTAAACTCTCCTTTGGGGCCTTTTCGAACCTGTAAACGACCCTTTCTTTTTTCTTTTAGCGTTCGACTATTAATTTTACTGTAGCAATTACAGCTTTATGATCACTTATTCCCGTGGTGGTAGAAATGTCCGTAAATAATTCAGGCCTATTTGTAACGAGAATATCTAAAATGTTTTCGTTATCGTTGTTGCACCGCGTTGGTTCAGTGACGAGCTGCTCAAGATTGAGATCTGAGAAAAGGTCGAGAATACTCTCACAGGATATTTTATCCCTGCCACCAATAACGTGGGCGTAATTACTCCAGTCAATATACGGCAAGTTGAAGTCGCCTCCTAGTATTATTCCATGATCCGGAAATTGACTAGCTATATTACTTACGTTATTTCTTAAGGCCTCAGCAACACCTACATCTGCATCTGGTGGACGATAGAAAGACCCTATTACAAGTTTTGTCCTAGCTACTTTTAGTCTAATCCATAGAATTTCACAGACCGTATCAATATTTATTTCGTTACACGACAGGTGTTTACGAACAGCTATAAATACACCACCTCCATTTGAATGTAACCTATCCTTACGGAAAACATTCATGCTATGGTTAAAAATTTCTGCTGAACTTATATCCGGTTTTAACCAGCTTTCAGTACCTAATACAATATCAGCTTCTGCACTACTAATAATGCTTTCAAGTTCAGGCTGCTTATTACAAACACTTCTACAGTTTATAACGAGTACTTTTAACGGTCGAGATTGATTTTCGCTACTCCTGACATATGTGGCCGAATTTAATTGGGCTGCCCGTGACTGTAATCCCAGTTTCGGGTCTTCCTCCCTCAGCCTAAAAAATCCCCCAATGCACTCCACACGGTCCCTGCCACCCTTGTAGCCGATTCACGTGTGTAGTGCACACCTGATCTATCCAAGGGAACCCTACACGACTCGACCCCAGGACGAAGATCAAGGAATCTGCAGCCATGATTATCGCAGAAACGACGCAGTCTCTGGTTCAGACCCTCGATTCGGCTCTAAACCAGAGGTCCAAGTCAGTTCTATCGATAATGCTGCAGGTGGTTAGCTCAGCCGAAATCTTGCGGTCATCAACCACAGAGCTCACCGTATGAGCAAGCCGCCCGAAGGAAGAGAGAATACCCTCCGACCCAAGGCTGCAAGCATCATTGGTGCCGACATGAGCTACAATCTGCAGCTGGCTACACCTCGTCCGCTCAATGGCATCCGGGATGGCCTGTTCCACATCATGGGTCAGACCTCCCGGAATGCACAATGAATGGAAATTGGACTTCATTCCAGACCTGTTCGCCATGTCCCTAAGGGGCTCAATGAAACGCCTAACGTTGGAGCTACCTATAACCAGAATCCCCTTCTGTGATCGCCCAGACCTAGCGGGCGGGGGGGCTGGCAACTCGATGATTGACGATTGTGGATCTGAATCAGATCCAGACAACACATCAAACCTATTGGACAGGGGTACAGGCTTGCCCTCCTGGGATTCAGACCTGTTCGCCTGTCCCCGCATGCGGCGTCGACGTCCGGAAACCACGCGCCAGACACCATCAGGTGACTGCCGCACAGGCTCCGAAGTCTCAGCCTGGACTGCAGGTACGATATTTGGCAGGGGAGAACCTGTGAGAACACTAGCTTCGCCAGGGTCACCCCTTCCACATCTGCTGCAGTCACCTACGGCAGCTTCCAGCCTCGTAACTTTCGTTAGCAAAGCTGCAAGCTGAGCGCGAAGATCAGCCACCTCAGCTCGCGTCTGCACACAGCAGTCACAGTCCCTAGACATATTACTTTGAAAGCAAAAACTACGGAGAGGATGAAAGTTGAACTAACCGAGTGATCTAAATAAACTGTTCACAACTTACTACCAACCGCTAGGCACGACCTAAAGAAAACCTACTGAGGAGATGAATTTAGACCAGACGACTGGACTTAGTAGTTAATAGGACGTACTGATAAACGGTGTTAGCCGACCAGTGTACTAAATAAAAAACAAATAAGCTCTATATACTTCCCTATAGAAAAAGCAAATAAATGCGATCACGATTAGAGCACGCTGTTATAATTCAATTAACGCAAATGAATTAAACGCTATCACAACACTTTAAATTAGGTAAACAGATGGCGACACTCGTCACGACGGTTGCTGGGGACCAACTAGCAACTGCTCAGCAACGACAGAGGATATTCAAAGATAAAATCTACCTACAACACTTTAAAATAAAATACACAGAAAATGCGGCACTTGACTCGACGGTTGCTGGAACTCAACTAGCAACTAGAATGCAGGAGAACACTCGTAAAATAGCTACTGAAGAGTCTTATTGAAAGAAAAGCCAGCATGGTTGGTCATATTTGGATACTTGAGGGTTTGGTTGATTTGTTAATTAAGGGGATAGTCGGTGGAAGGAACAGTAGAGGTAGAGAAAAAGAAAGACCCTAAAATAATCTCTTGAAAAAAAATCTTCCAAAAATAATTATTAAAGAGTCTTTAATTTTTTACCGATAGTACGATCACAGATCAGAAACATAAAAGCGTTACCTTTCCAAATAATCACATATATTCCGAATTAAAAGATATTAGCTAATGTTACGTTTCTTAATACTCTTTCTACGTTAAATGTTTCATTTTTCACTTTTTGTGGATACTTATTCTCACCAATAACATTCTGAAATCAATATTTTGTTAAGGATGCAAATACCTTGATACACTGACGGTAAACTCTTGTTAATTTTTTTGAGCAAATAGAGAAACTTCCTGATTACGCTCACAGAATCAGATCGTGATAAATTTGGTAGTGTACTTGAAGTCAACATAGTGGTACTTCCTACCAAGAGTTGTTTCCATGAAGGTGAATGACGGGATGCTTCCATTGCCAAATTCCTTTCCATTTTCTAATGACTTTGTTGTCGAAAAGCGTTAATCCCTAAGGTAAAAAAAGTTTTTTTGATGGAACAACCTTCTGCAGATTCGCACTTAAAGATAGTTTTTGATACAAACAACTACCATAGTTAACGCAGTCAAACAGGGAGTATTCGCTGCATCGTTTTGAGTTAATTCGGCTAATTATTCGGCTATTACTTCTAAATGTTCCCTCCTATTGAACATCGGGTGGGATAGACCATTTAACTGTTCATGACTCGTGGTGATAATAATTATAGACGAAAAGACAAAACAAGGAAAAAAGAGTGATAGGGAACCCCATAACTCAGTATAAATTAATATTTTGAATAATCTTAAAATATGAATAAATTCATTAACCAAAAAAAAATAACGTTAGTGTAAAAAAATCGTAGGGGCTGTCTACTTACTTTTCACAATGACGTTACCTATACGAACTGCTAGCGATAAAAAATATAAGACGTTTGATAGCTAGGTACCACGCTTGTTTAAATTAAAGTTAATTTTTTGTTTAGTGACTTTATTCTTATTTTAAGATAATTGAAAAGAATAGTTTATACTGAATTGTAGGATGTCCTACGCTGTTAAACAAAATCTTTATATTTAATGATTGTTTCTAACTTTTTGGATCACATTCATACAAAAGGAAGTTTTTAGTTTTTTAAACTATAATTTTATACAACTCCAAATTCACAGGTGCCATCGCAGCAGCCACCGATGCCGCCTGCAACTGGCGTCAACCAGACGGCGTTTGAGTTCCGATCGCCACCACCACCGTACTTGTCGAACATACCGAGAGTAGACCCGCCGCTTAACCTCCCACGCTCTCCCGACTACAATAATTGTCCAATAACAGAAGAATATTCCGACTGTCAGGGGCTACCCCCTCCCTCTCATCTCGCAACGTCACAACAAGAAGGAAACGGAAATCTCATCAGAAGGGTAAGCCATAGGTTTTTTTTTAAAAATTCGGAATTAATATTCCAAAGCTATTACAATATTTGCTCTAAATCATCACTCATTTTGGGAAATTATGGTGGGATAAGTTGATGAAGCTACTCTACTCACATTCAAAGATTATTTTGAATATTAGATCCCATTAAACTATTTGATTAACAAGAATATTCGCAATTGAAACAATTATTCTATCCCACGAAGAAAAACATTTAGGTACTACATTTACTTAGATGGTCACCACTGCTATATGAGACTTTCAGCATACTAACATATTAATTCTGTCTTCAAATGATTAAATATCTTATCCTGTCCGACAAAGGAAAATCTAGTTCACTTTAACTGTGGTAGAAACCTGAAATTGTTGACACACGTTCAGACTGGGCAAAACAGATTAACATTTGTACATCCAGACTTCATGTACCACACATGAGGATATTTATTACCTATACTATTTAGATATTTACACACGCGATCGCAACTTTGATGTTATACTAGCCAAAGCTACCCAGTTATAGTGAGGTCTAGGCATCTGAAACACGCTGTCTGTGGGAAAATATCAAAGGGCCATTTCCGCACATCCAGCTTCTCCAAGCTACAGGCAGCGAAAGATGGCTTCTCCTCGTCATTGTCATTGAGACCCTCTTGTTTCTTTCTCTCTGCCTGTTTCACCTCGGCTGCAAATCCTCCAGTCAATAAACAGTCTTCACAAGGAAATTCAAAGCATAAGAAACAGCGCTAATCGTCTTTTTTTTTTTTTTTTTTTTTTTTTTTTTTAAAAAAAAAAAAGCTCTTTTATTAATTCACCTGTAGCGTCTTTTAAATGCTGCATCAATTTAAAATTCTAAATGGTATGACTACATCATACAGAGAGAGGGAGGGGGGAGTATATTTGAGCAAGTACTTTATCTTTAACAGTGAAGTTAGGGAATTGGTTTAAAAAAGTTTGGTCAGATTATTGTTTGAATATGGTGGTGCAGTTTGGGACCTACATTTTTTGTACCAAATATAGGAGTTGGAAGGCGTGCACAGGAGAGCAGCTAGATTTGTTTGTTTAAATTACGACAGGACCCAGTCAGTAACTAATATGATGAAGCAGTTTTGGATTTGGAGTAATTGGAGGAGGGTGAATCTGGAAGCGTATAAACCATATGTTGGTCATAGGCCTTGGGAGGTAATTAGTCGAAAAATTGGGAGTAGTGTATGGAAGGAAAAAGATGACAATGGGAACAATATTTCACTCGATTTTATGCATAGGGAGAGAGAAACTATTCTTATGAGGGAAATGTGTCCAGGCATTAGAATAAATTACCAAGGGAAATGATTAATAATTTAGTAAAAATGCTTAAATCCCAAAAGTGAAAACAGTAGGCGGACCATTTTAACACTGAAAATATATAAGATAATAACTAATTATACTAAGAAGAAGGTAATTTGGTGACTAGGGAATTTCCACCACGTTACAATCGCAAATAATCACTCATTTCAATAGCCGACGCTGTTAGTTTTATCTACGCAAGGTAATATTCAGAGTCTGAATTCAACTAAACTGATGTCTACAAAATTCTTGCATCTCATTGTAATAGGACAGATGTCAGAGATGGTGGGTTTAGTTGCTCAAATGTCAAAAACATCAAATTTCTTTATCAATTTAGTTTTTTTCTGGCCTCTCTTCATCAAGTCTCTATTTTGTCCCAGATTGACGTCTACAAAGTTCTTTTCTATGACAGTTCTCTCCACTAACAAATTAACCAGCACCGCATGTCTTTAAATTTGGTTCACCATCCCGTCTCTTCTTTCCGTATGACACTTATACAGTCCTGTAAGATAATTAAGTAATTGCTGGTTGATTATTTTTTATCAGCCAATTGATTAAATAAAACAGTTCGATAATACCGCGGTCGCCAGGTGTGTAACCAAACCAGCTCTTAGTGGTGGCGGGAGAATTATTACTAATAAATCATTCAAGTTATTATTATTATTATTAGTTGCGGATGAGCCCATTAGGACTACGAAAAGTACTCAGAAGCGTTTGTTCGCTTTCCTTTGTGCCCATATTTCCTTCATACGTTTGCTGTGGGCTTCTTTTCTCTCATCTGACCATGTTGTTCCTGGTCTTTTCTTAAATCTTTCCTCCCGGTCAACTTGCCACTTGTGAATTTTGGATTTAAATATGTCTCTGTTTTCAATATCTTCTTGAAAAATTCCTGCTAATTTGAGGTCTTTCTTGATTTCTCCAACCCATTTCATTGTATCCGATATTAATTTACTTCGGTTTCCATAGAATTCAACTATTTGTCTTGTCAGTCTTTTAGGGTTCATTCTTTTGATGTGTCAATAAAATTTTATTCAGCGTTTTCTAATATCACTGTGAATGTCTGCATATTGTAAAATTTCCTGATTACTTTCGAGTCTGTACTGGTCTCCTATGAGTCTTGGGCCCAAAATTTTCCTTATAATTTTGCGTTCTGTTTTCTAAATGTTTTCTATGTCTTTTTTGTTCAAAATAAGTGTTTCTGATCCATAAAAACATTCTGGTTTAATAACTGTATTGTAGTGTCTCAGTTTTGTGTGCTTGGAGATGCATTTTTTTGTTGTAGACGTTTTGTGTTAGCCGATAATCTGTTTCCATCTTTTTGCATCTAATTTCATTAGCTTTTGCTTCAGTTCCATTCTCTTGGATTGTTTCACCGAGATACTTGCTGTATGAGACTCGTTTGATTTTTCCATATTTTGTCTCCATGTATTTTGGCGTTTCTTTATTGCAGGTCATAAATTCTGTTTTCTCGAATGAAATCTGTAGACCTACTTTCTCCGCTACTTCTTTCAAGAGTTCGATATGTTTTGGGGCTCTTGCAATGTCACGGGTTAAGATTGCTAAGTCGTCTGCAAATGCTAGGCAATCTATCTTTAATTTTCCTCTGCCTAATGTAATTGGCTGGTCAATTACAAGGATTGATTTTTGTTTCCGGCATTCCTGTAACACTTTTTAAAGGACGCAGTTGAACAGTAACGGAGAAAGTCCGTCTCCTTGTCTTACTCCTGTTTTAATAATGAATGGTTCTGATATTTCCCCTAAAAAAATTTATTTTGGACTTTGTATCTGTTAGTGTTTGTTGTATCAAAGCAAGAGTTTTGGGGTCTAAGCCTTATTCTTTCAATATTTGGAATAATCACTCTCGATCAATTGAGTCCTATGCTTTTTTAAAATCGACAAATGTGCAGACTAAACGGTTGCTATAAATTCTTTGATGTCCGAGGATAAGTTTTAGGCTGAGTATTTGTTCTGTGCAAGATCTACCTGGTCTAAATCCTGCTTGATATTCTCCGATCCTTGGTTCTAGTTGTTGTTGAGCCCTATCGAGGAGACACTGGGAGAAAATTTTGTATGGTACTGACTGCAGTGAGATGCCCCTGCAATTATTAACACTTGCTCTGTCTTCCTTTTTGTGTAAAGGGTGGATTAACGCATTTTCCAATCTTCTGGAATTTTTTCTGTTTGACGAATGTTGGATCATTTTTGTGATCTCTTTTATAGTTTTTGATCCCGCTGATTTCAGAAGCTCTGCAGTGATTCCATCTTCACCAGCTGCTTTGTTGTTTTTGAGTCTTTTAATTTGCCTAACAATTTCATTTTCATCAGGTGGTGATGTATTTGGATTTTGTTCTTTAGGTTCTTGTGGTGCAAATCGTTGTATTGGTTCCGAACAATTTAAGAGTTTTTCAAACTGTACAGTTTTCTTTATTGTTTAATGCCAGTTGTCCGTCTTCTTTTATAAAGCAGAGGCTTTGTGGTTGGTATCCTGTGAGTTTTCTTTTGAAAGTTCTGTAGAAATTGCGTGTATTGTTTTTCTTGAAGTCTTTCTCAATTTCGAGCAGTTGCCCATTTTCATATTTTCTTTTGGTTTGTCTGATTAATTTTGCTGTTTCCTTCGTACTTTTCAGGTATTCTTTGTAGTTGTTATCTGTTTTTCTGTTGTTCCATTTGATGTAAATTTGATGTCGTCCTTTGATTGCTTGTCAAGTTGCTCGTTCCACCAAGGGTGGTTTTTGCTGTGGGATTAGATTTTGTGCTTTTTCAATCAGTTTGGTTTTGAGTTGTTGCCAATTTTCTGATTTCTTTCTGTCCAGTTCTTCTGTAAATGAAGGTTGAATTTTGCCTGTATCGAATTTTGGAATTGGTGGTTTCTTTTTGATGATCCTTTGTGGTCTCAACTTCAATTTAAATCTTGTCAAGTAATGGTCAGAATCTATGTTTGCACGCCTTCTAACCTGGACATTTAAAATTTCTCTGTGGTTTGGATATGAGATGGCTACATGATCGATTTGGAACTCGCCTAAGGATGAGTTTGGTGCTCACCATGTCATCTGTTTTGATGGTTTCTTTTTTTTTTTAAATTTGAGATGATTTTTAAATTGAATCTACTGCAGAGTTCAACTAATCTCTGTCCATTTTGGTTGGTCCATTTGTGAGCCGGGTATTTTCCAATTGTTTTTCTGTATCTTCTTTCTCTTCCTAGTTGTGCGTTAAAGTCCCCAACTAAAATTTTGATGTGGCTTTGTGGGATGTTGTATATCGTTTCTTCTAGTGTTTCCCAGCATTGATCTACCTTTCCACGATCTGTTTTATTATCCTTGCTGATTGGCATGTGCGCATTGATTAATGTGTATGTTTTGTTTGCACATTTGAAGGAGATAGTCATTAGTCCGTTATTATGGATTTCACATTCGGTACAGAATTCAGTATGTTTTTGTTAATTTCAAAAGCGACTCCTAAATGTGGAGTATTTTTCAGGATTTTTTTGTTAGTCTATGTTTTGAAGAGTCTGTAATTGCCAAGTCCATTATATTTTCATCTGTTAGTCTTGTTTCTTGAAGTGCTAGTATCCAAATTTTTTGTTTGTCTAGGGTTTCTTGTAGTTCATGTAATTTTCCTGCTCGCAAGAGAGTGTTTATGTTCAGTGTTCCAAAAAAAGTTTTGGTTTTAGGGCGAAGTTGGCCAGAGGTCTCCGATATCCTCTGTTCGCGTGTCATACCAAAAACCCCAGAATCCGAAAGTCTGGTGATACTGTCCCTGACAACAAAGGATTTACTACCACCTGGGGTAATATGATGATTTCTGTCACGCTTCATGGTACTTGGAAATCAAATTTTTTGGACCGAAGCCCAGTTATTTTAGGACTGGAGGGGTTAGTTCCAGAACATGTGGTTCTTCCGCCCTCTCTGCCGTTGGGAAAAATCCTATTCCTCTTCCACCATTGAGGCCGTTGACCGTAGTGTGTTTGGTCCGCGAGAGCTATTTTATTTCGCTCAAGCCCGCCGGTAAACCGGTAAGGACCCCCCTATCCGCCACCTGGGACGCACCACGTGGGAGTGTCACCTCTCCTCCTGCTACGACAGCATAGTATTCAAGTTAATTAAAACATAATTCTGTCCGCCGTACGATTATTTCTAGTCACATTGAAACACTTGAACTGGTTGGCCACCACCAATTTTTCTTAACTATAGCTAATCGTAACATCGCCATCCAAAGATTACAGAGTACTTTAGGAAAAATTAGTGTTGTGTTCACTTCTCACAAAGTGATTTCTTATAACGAGCTAATGTCCTTTGTTAGTATCATTACAGCACACACTTCACTCAGTCACACTCACTGTTCAGATCAAAACTCATTCAGTTCTATTGATCACTGGTAACATAATAAGTCCACGATCTTAATACTCTTCACACTATTTTTTAAAAAAAGTTAGCTATAGTTGCTACCGGCCACGCTACCGTGTTGAACCCACCAAGACACTACGCTACAGCCGCTACTTGAATCGGCTGAAGATAACGGTAAATTCACACACTTGCGCAACATTCTCTCCTCACGCATAATTTCTATAACATATACTTTATTTGTTCACTTCTATAGTACCACATTTAAAGTGCTTCAATTTTTCTTTTTTCTGGTATTAATAAAGTCCATGCTTTGCTTCCATAAAGGACTGTGCTCGACATTTTTTTTTGACTGGTTTAATGCAGTCCTCTATCTCTTCCTACCGTGTGCTAACCTCTTCATATACCTTACAACCAACGTCCTCAATTATCTGCCTCATATGTTCTAAACTCTGTCTTACTCTACAGTTCTTACCTTTGACTATTCCCTCCACCAGCAAACTAACCAATCCAGCATGTCTCAAAATATAACCTACCAGCCTGTCTCTTCTTTCTATAAGTTTCTTCCACAAACTTCTTTCCTCATCCAACATTTCCAAAACTCGTTCATTTCGTACTTCGTCTGACCACTTAAGTAGATGCATAACCTGCGAGTGAGCCCGCACCCCGGACCAAAACACCCCATGTATTCCTTATGGGTCTGTGTGTGAGCCCAGGACCCCCCACGTCGCGCAGGTGTTCGCCTGGCCACGTGCCCACCATAAATCATCAACACCTGTCATCAAGCTGTCAAGAACGCCACGTGCCACTTATTAACCTGAGTTACGGGTCATAAATCGTCTAAATGGCTTTATTATTTATTTTTTTAAACCTCAATTATGGTACAATATTCACTTTAGTATTACATTCTTGTGGTGTGACGTATCTTTTAATATCTAAATTTTCTGAGTATTAAAATGCAGTTTATTTTATTTAAATCGGACTACTGGTTCGAAAGATACGTTTTCACGGAGCGGCAGCCGGAAGTTCGCGACCTCTCCCAGCTGCGCCACATTTACCATCGCGGGCGCAGTCTTCCCACGCCAAGCGCTTCCCACGAAGCGGAAACCATTAGTCAGCCGTCTCCCCTCGCAGCCGGCCGCCGCGCACAGCTGCGCCACACCCGGAAGCCATTAATTATCGGAGGGCGCCGTTTTCCCACGCCAAGCGTTTCTCACGCTAGCAAAGGCTCCAGACGCGTGTATTAATAGGGCAGAGATCACCCTTCTGCCATCCAGTCTTCTCTGAGTCGTCTAGCTGAGCACTTCGATCATCGCAATGTCTTCTGAGGATCTTAGCTTATTCGGCGATATTGGTAAGTAATTTATTGTTATTTAACTTGTTTTCCGGCTGTTTTAAATTCTTTCACATATACTGATGAGCTTTTTTTTTCTGCTTCAGACTTTGATGAAATTCTCGCTGAGGGTCAGGATGATTTCGGTAATGATAATATTTTTTAACGTAACTAGATTTATGAAAATGTATAGTGCTGAAGCAGTAGTCTATATTATTAATTTATTTGTTCGCAGGTGATTTGGATATTTCCTGCAGTGACCTTTTTTATTTCAGTACGTATTTATCTATAGATTATTTTTTTTCCATGTCTTTATAACTATTGCTAATACATTATTTTTTTTCTTTTTCAGATGAACCATCACGCCAAGAGAAGCGTAAGGGTAATTCTTCTCAGGAATTAAGTAGCTCACAATGGAGCATGCTCCCAAATATTGACGTGGATGTGCCGCAGAGCATGTCACCACCACATAGCATGCCGCCAACTCCGCCACCACAATGGGTTCTTCCACAACCACCAGCACACTGGAATATCGGTAAGTCCAGTATATCAGTAATTTACCTATATTATTTTATGCTTACAAAAATTATGTTTTTCATGATACTAAAACATTTTTCTTTTTTTTATGTTTCAGGGGGGGCGGTCGGACGCCCGGCCAACGAGGCAGTTCCGCCACCAAATGGCGACCATGGGAGACGTCGGAACCTAGCCGGCCGCCCGCCACAGCAGCAGCCGGCTCCCCCAGCCGCCAGTCCGCCGAGAGACAAAATCCAGACTATTCTGTAAATGTTTTCGGTGTGGATGAAGTTAAAGGTAAACATGTAGTTTCCGGGGCCCTCCATCACACTGCAGACAAACGCGTTCACCACATTAACATGTTGTTGATTACCGACGGGAGTGGGAAAAAATTCCATTACTGTTGGATTCACAACTTGTCGGCGTTAGTCAAATCGTCATTAACTAAAGAAAACCGTGCTATATTTATTTGTGACAGATGTCTGCAACATTTTGGACGCAAAGATCTCCTGGACCGACACGAGATTGACTGTGCAAGGGTTGATCCTGTAAGAGTGGATTTACCCGGTGACGACGATAAAACCTTAAAGT
The DNA here is from genome assembly GCA_031002005.1 of Vandiemenella viatica. Taxonomy (NCBI): domain Eukaryota; kingdom Metazoa; phylum Arthropoda; class Insecta; order Orthoptera; family Morabidae; genus Vandiemenella; species Vandiemenella viatica. The sequence continues at coordinate 66,542 of JARYHS010012983.1, read as the reverse complement.
TTAAGGCCGTCGTCGTTTACGCGGACTTTGAAAGTCTATTGCTACCTTATGATTCTTGCAGCCCCCCACCCAACGCCTCTCACACTACTTTAGTCCAGAAACATCTCCCTTTCGCTGCCGCATACCAGGTCGTTTGTCCACTCGTACCTAGTCTGTCGCGTTTCAACTCATTCAGGGGAAAAAATCCTGAAAAATGGCTTGTTGACTAACTCGTAAAACTTGCCAAGAAAGTAGATAAAATTTACAAGAGGTGCATTCCTCTTGTAATGACAGATGAGCAAGAAACAAAGTTTGCTGATGCTACCGTATGCCACATCTGCGAGAAAGACATTGAACTGGGGACTGTCAAGGTCCGCGATCATTGTCATATCACAGGTGAATTTAGGGGGGCTGCACATAATGATTGCAATTTGCAGTATAAGACTAAAAAGTACATACCCATTTTCTTTCACAAGCTTTCTGGGTATGATGCCCATTTCATCGTAATTTCATTATCAAAACTTGATTTCGAAGGAATGGACGTGCTTCCCATCAACACAGAACGTTATATTTCTTTTTCGAAAAAGATTGAATACACTTCAATCACGTTAAGGTTTCTGGACTCATACCGATTCATACAGCTCCCATTAGACTAACTGGTTGGAACCCTTGGGGACGACGACATGGGCATTACTAGTGCTCATTTCACCGACCCCGAGAAGTTCCAATTAGTTAAACGGAAAGGTGTCTTCCCTTACGAATACATGGATTCGTGGGATAAGCTCACCGAGGCCACGCTTCCTCCAAAATCAAAATTCTCCAGTTCGTTGTCGGAGTCACACATTTCTGATGAAGATTACGAACACGCGACAAAGGTGTGGCGGACCTTCCAGATCAAGACTTTGGGAGAATATGCAAGTCTGTACATGGACACAGATGTGCGGTTACTTGCAGATCTGTTTGAGAAATTTAGGAGTGTATGTTTGGGGAAGTACACCCTGGACCCCGCCCACCATTTCACATCCCCAGGCCTTTCGTGGCAGGCTATGTTAAGGAGCACGCGTGTCGAACTGGACCTTCTGACGGATATCGACATGCTGCTCTTTTTCGAACGAGGTATTCGCGGAGGTATTTGCCAGTGCGTCCACAGGTATGCGAAGGCAAATAGCCGGTACATGCCGGAGTACAACCGCGATGCGTCTGAAGATTTTATAATGTACTTCGACGTAAACAATCTTTACCGCTGGGCCATGTCGGAGTATCTACCCTCTGGTGGGTTTCAATGGCTTTCGGCTAAAGAGATTGCTAGCATAGATTTCATGAGCGTTGCAGCTGACTCACCTAGGGGGTTCGTATTGGAGGTAGACCTTACGATTCCTCAGGATAAACACGACGTTTTAGCAGACCTGCCGCCATGTCCAGACCACAAAGCCCCAGAAGGTTCCACGCTCCCCAAGCTGATGACCACACTGGAGAACAAGGTACGGTATGTTCTCCATTACTGAGTCCTCCAGCAATGTGTAGGCTTGGGGCTGCAGGTGACCGAAATACACCGGGTAATATCTTTCAATCAGTCACCGTGGTTGAAAGAATACATATCTCTCAATACGCGTTCTCGCCGTGACGCCAAAACAGATTTCGAGAGAGATTTTTACAAACTGATGAACAATTCAATTTTCGGCAAGACTATGGAGAACATTCGAAAACACCGCGACGTGAAATTGTGTTCAGCATGGGTGGGCCGCCGCGGTGCCCGCAAACACATAGCTTCACCACACTTTAAGCAAGTAACAGTTTTCAACAAGGACTTTGTGGCCGTGGAGATGGCGAAAGCTAGGATAGTTTTTAATAAACCCGTGTATGTCGGAATGTGCATTCTTGACCTTTCTAAACTGAGGATGTACAGATTTCATTATGAATTTGCCATTCCTCAGTTTAGAAGCCCTAAATTGCTATATATGGATACAGACACCTTCATCTACTTGATGCGGAACTGCGATCCATATGAAGTGATGCGACGCAACAGGGAGGAGTTCGACACGTCTGGGTATAGCACCGGCAACCGTTATGGGATAGAGTCCCACAATGAAAAGGTTGTCGGTGTTATGAAGGACGAAGCGAATGGCACCCTGATTGCGGAGTTTGCGGGGTTAAGGGCAAAAATGTATGCATTCCGGCTCGAGACAGACCAGACCTCTAGACGGGCTAAAGGTTTGGCTGGCTCAGTCACTAGAAAGCTTCAGATGGAGGATTATATAAATTGCCTCCATGGTGAAACACCCAGGTACCATCTGCAGCAAAGGATCACATCAACTCTGCACGTTGTAAATACTGTTCAAATATCCAAACTGGGTCTGTCTAGAACGGACGATAAGCGGTATATTTTCCCCGACGGGATAGAGACCCTCCCGTGGAGGCACAAGTCTGTAAATAATGTGTGAATGTTTTGTAAATATACCGTTTATCCGTGTTTCTAGTTTGTAAATATGTACACTAGTAAAATCAATTTTGTAAATATGTAGATAAGTTAGGACTCTGTAAAATCTCAGTTTATCAATGTTGGAAATATGTAGATAAGTTAGGACTGCAAATTTCTGTATCTACTTCTCAGTTTATCAAGTTAGGACGCTGCATAAAATATAAATAGGCTGCTGGGGTGGGGGGATGCTGCTGAATTGCTTTGTATGACATTTTAAGTTTGCTGAGCCGTATGCTCATTTGCATTATATTAACGTAATCGGGAAAAAAAACATTGTAAAATAGACTAAGTGTACAGAAGAAATGCTGTACGTAGATTGTAAGGTTGCTGAGCTGTAAGCTCATTTGCATTATATTAACGTAATTGAAGAAAAAAAAAATATTTGTAAAATAGGCTAAGTGTACATAGATTGTAAGTTTGCTGAGCTGTATGCTCGTTTGCATTATATTAACGTAATTGAAGGGAAAAAAAATCAACACAATTGTTAGAAAAATAAGTTTATTTATTAAGAAAAATGAATTTTTTACATTTTAAATAAATCTTTTTTATGAATCCATGTGTTATGTGATTTATCAAAACCCAACCACTTCACCAAGATCATATTTTTCCTTCTCTTTATCACTCGTTCAACCCAAAATGTACTTGTAAGTTTTGTTAGTTGTAATTCTTGCTGGTAAAATGCTCCTGCAATATCTTTACCTTGATAGTTTTTAAGTAAATAAGTTACAGGATTTGTTAATTTCACTTTACTGATGGTAAACACTTCAGTTGACCAGTTGGGCAAGTAGCCTTTCTCAAACTTTTCTTTAAATCTACTGATTCTGACATGCTCACCAACTTTGAATTTTGCTGGAGTAGTCATCTTAGTATGGCTGTACACTGTTGAAAGAAGTGAATTGTCCTTAACATCACACGGTTTCATCTTGATGGTGCTGTGCCACTTGTTATTGTAATTGTTCATTAATTGAGGAAGAAGTTCAATCCACCGATGTGAACCACGTCTGCTGAATTCTTGCCACATTGCATTCTTGATAGTTCTATTGAGTCGCTCAACTATTGATGCTTTAAGATGAGTATATGTTGAGTAGTGATTAATACCATAACTTGTCATGAGCGATTTAAACTTTGAATTATAAAACTCTTTTCCGTTGTCAGTCTGTAAATTTTTAGGAAAACGATCACCATTAAGTATTTTCTTCATAGCGTCGACAACCACACTAGCCGTTTTGTTCTTGAGAGGTAGAGCCCATGCAAACTTTGAATAAGTATCAATCACAATCAAGATATACTTGTAGCCACTGTTTTTACGAGAATACGGGATCATTTCTACAATATCAGCTTGCCATAGGTCGTCAAGACCTTTGATTATTACCCGGCGTCTTGGGAAATCCCTTCTAGCCGGTCTATGGAGTTCAGCTACAATTTGATCCATGTTACACGATAATGTCTCTCTCACGAAGTTCTTCAATCACCGACAAAATTTCGTTGGAGTGTGCAGTGTGTCCTGCTGATGTTGATGCGGTAAGTAATTTCAATCTTTCAACGAGCTCATTCGGATCGTCCAAATACACATATTCCTTCATGGGAAGAAGACCAGAACCCGACTGATTGTCAAGTTTAGAGATTATGTTTTTATACTTAGTGGTTGTATTTTTCAAAACTTGTCCAGATGGAATAAATTTCACTCTGTGTGCATTCGTGGTGTCTAGTATTTCATTTTCTTCCGGACACCGTACACCGAATCATAATCTCTTTCACTTCGATTGAGTGACTTCAAGAAACGTTTGATCATACCTGGAGGTTGCTGCTGCTGCTGATGTCGCGGAGGTAAGAAAACATTTTCTATTGTATCCGTCACAGGTCTTAAAGAATCTTTGAAAAATTTCTCAGAGTCGATTTGACCAGTTTTCAATTCGAGTAACTTGCGTCGAATTGCATTTCGAGCCTTTATGATGCCGCGTTTAGTTGTTGTCGTATCCATGTTTAAGCATCGAATGAAGCTTATGAGAGGTTATTGTACTATTTTATACTTGATAGTTAATGTTGCTGTAAATGGTTTGTGGGGTTGAGCATTTGGGAGAAAAATAAGATGATCACCTTGCTTCACAAAGTTTATCCTTGCAGTTTTAATCCAATTCACTATTACATGAACCCTGCCCGGTTTGGCTACTGAGAGGATTACACCATTGACGGGAATTTCGTAATAGTTAAGACCTGTCTCTAGAATGTATGCACGATCTTCAATCAAATCTGTTACCGCAATAGTTATAACCATGGTAACTACTGTCGATTGTAATTCCTTCAGAAGCATTGCTGCATCGCTAGTTGCCTTTTCAATGTATTGTTTGGATGCAACATCATCGTCGTCGATGGGGTCAGCTACATGTTTAAGTATTCTACCTTGACAATCCAAATTACCGTCCTTTGTAAGAAGTATGTTTTGAGGTGGGTACACCAAAACTCTCCTGCTCTGTATCGTCGAAGTTCTCCCAAACTTGTCCATGGCTGCAATGATGATAGTACCTAGTGTGCTTGTCTATTTATTTAAAAACGAATCAAATCCGTTGCGGTACCGTCCATGATACATATCACAGTCTTTGTCAATAACTGCAAATCCATGCTTGCTCGCATTCCAACAAGTACCACATAAGTTCTTAAACTCGCTGAACGGCATATCTGTGTTCACGTGGTCATTATAAATGTGTTTGAGATTCATGTCGTCCTGTTTAAAGAGTCCAATCAAGTTGGCGTTGTCTCTCACCAGCTGTTTAGGTATACGGCTATATGTCTGGCACAAGTAGAAAGAGTCTACTGACCTATGTCTCCCCATACAAAAGTAATCTCGTATATTATTCTGCTTCTCACACGAGACATCGTCAAACACAAACACTGAATTTGGTAGCGCTTCACTAGGTGGAGGCACATTCTGATTATCGCTAAATGTTAAATACTTAATTTCTTTAATGGGTTTCAGTATTTCACCTAGCAACTGGTACTTTGGCTGGTACAACGATTTTGAAAACACATATACATTTTCAAATCTAAGCCCATTTGGGTGTTCCAGCAGGGACAGCACAAGATTGGTTTTACCACAGTTTGACGGTCCACAAACTATCGCTCTCACTGTCTCGGGGAACAGAGGTCCGTTCTTCTTCCGCTTGGTGCCGGCAAACATCTGCATTACTCACGGGTAATGTTGCTTGCTGCTTGACGAATCGCATTTTGACAAGGTTTCTTTGCTGCACGGGGTATATATAGACGCGCGAATACGTAAAATCATTCAGTCGATAACAATGCCTCCTACGAAGAAGAAGAAGGGCCGTGGCTTCTTAAACAAGCTCGTCGACAAAATGCCATTTGAGGCACACATTCCAACTTACCAGTTCTGTGGACCCGGGACTGAAACTTGAAAAACGTCTGAAACTAGGCCAGACGGGGATCAATCCACTAGATGCAGCATGCAGGGAGCATGACATTGCGTATGCACAGGGTGCTGACAGACGTAATGCAGACCGAATACTCGCAGAGAAGGCTTCAGTCAGAATGAAAGCCAAAGATGCAAAGTTCGGTGAACGGGCGGCCGCGTTACTAGTTAACGGCGCTATGCGTGCCAAGCTAAAGTTGGGTGCAGGGATTAAAAAGAAAAAGAAGACGAAGAAGGGTGGAATCCTCCCCTTAATCCCTATTTTTGCCGGATTGTCGGCTGCCGGAGCTCTTGCCGGTGGAGCCTCAGCCATCGCCAGAGCCGTCAAAGCTGCTAAAGAAGCAAAAAAGCAGTTGACTGAACAGAAACGACACAATGAAACCATGGAGGCAATTGCAATGAGGGGTAAAGGTCTGTATTTAAAGCCATACCGGAAAGATGGATCTGGATTAAAAAAAAAAGTCCGATCAGGCGTTGACCGATGACGATATACGTAGACATGTAAAGCGTTTGCGTATACCTCATTTTCGTGGTGTCTTCATGCGCGATGCATTACCTCAAAAAATTAGTGAACGTGAATGTGGAATTGTGAACTTGGACAGTGCTGAAAATGCTGGGACGCACTGGGTTGCGTACATCAAGTACAAGGATGGTGTAGTGAAATATTTCGATAGTTTTGGTGACTTACCTCCGCCATTGGAATTGCAGCGATACTTTGCAGGTAACAGAATACAGTACAATGTGCAACGACACCAGGAATTCGGTACGCACATATGTGGACATTTATGTTTAAAATTCCTGCATCAGAATGCATAACATCAGTCTTGCATGAACCTTAGTCGGGGTAACACATGTCTGTGACACTCTGCTTTGTCCGGTAACAGTTCAGTCTTGAGCTGTGATTACTTCCCACCGATAGATTTGAGTCAAGGCGAGTATACGATCGGCTTAGTAGATTTTCAAACATACAACTCGATTCCGAACATTGATAAGTCAAATTGCAAATTTCATTACTCGAAGAATAAAGTGATAGATATTCCTACAGGATCGTATGATATTGACGACTTGGACCAGTTATTTGGCTCGGCTTACAAATAACGAGAAACTGGTTATTAAAGCAAACAACAATTCACTCAAGTGTGAGATACAAACTACCTGTGGAAATAGATTTCACGAAACCAAACTCAATTGGCTCACTGCTTGGATTTTCTAAACGTGTGTTAAAATCGGGATTTCATACCTCAGACTACACTGTGCAGATCTTCAAAGTTAACGCGATAAGGATAGAGTGCAGCATATGTACGGGAAATTACGTCAACGATAAGCTGGGACATACACTACACGAGTTTTTTCCAACAGTACCGCCAGGGTACAAGATTGTAGAAGTACCTGCAAACGTCATCTATCTTCCCATCACGGTGAAAACGCTCAACAGCATTCACATTAGAGTTGTCGATCAGGACGGCAATTTAGTGGATTTCAGAGGAGAAACTATTACTCTGAGGCTACATATAAAGAATGGGCGCTCGTTATAAGAAGAGGCGGACTCAAACAATTGTCAGTAGTGAACCGACAGTGAAACGGGTAACACCTGCTGTGAAACGGTTAACTCCTGCTAACGTGCTCTTCCTACAGTCGTTAGGCTATACAGTTAAAAATCATGGATGAAGTGCTTGATATAACTTCCAGTGTGGAATTTGATGAGTCGGTGACGCGTAAACAGTTTTTGAGTCACCAACCACATATGCCCACAACATTTAATAATAATGAATGAAATTCGGATACCTATTCAGAACCAGGATACATATACGCTGCCAGGGGAAAGTTTCTTGCATATTGAAGGAAGATTTCTCAAGTCAGATGGAACTGGGGCTACAAATTCAATTGTTACATCCAATGCGTTTGCGTTCCTATTTGAGGAAATTCGGTTAGAAATTAATGGAGTTGAAATAGACCGAAATAGAAATGTAGGTGTCACACGCACAATAAAGACTCTTATTTCCGCTGGTCCTCAACAAATTGGTCTGTTGGAGAACTCAGGATGGGGGCAACGCGATCTTGGAAATGGTTACTTTGATGTATGTATTCCGCTGAGTATGCTCTTGGGTTTTTGTGAAGACTTTAAAAGGATACTTGCAAATGTAAAACAAGAACTAATTCTTATTCGATCTAGGGACGATACAAATTCATATGTACAAGCCAATCCAAACCCCCAGAAAAGTAAATTCGCCATCAGTAAACTAGCATGGGTGGTGCCTCATTTACAAGTAAGTGAAAGAGAAAAACTGGCGTTGCTTAAGATTGTGGACAGTGGGAAGCCACTTAGAATTAATTTCCGAAGCTGGGGATTTGTTGGAGTACCCGCTACTTCCTATAAGCAAAACTCAAATTTGGTCTTTGAAAACATCAACACAGCTGGAGAAACCTAGGTTCGTTGTTCTAGGATTTCAAACAAACAGGAAACGAAATGAAGCATTAAGTGCGGCTTTATTTGACCACTGCAATCTTGCCAACGTCAGAGTGTTTCTAAATAATGTGGCGTACCCCTACGAGAACATGAATTTGGACTTTAAGAAAAATCGAACCACAGTATTGTACGATATGTATGCAAGATTCCAACAAACTTACTACGAACGGGAGCATCCTTCACCGCTACTAAACCGTGAAGATTTTGTCGCTACTGCTCCTATCGCCGTAATCGACTGTTCAGATCAAAATGAGTCAGTAAAAACAGGGCCTGTAGATATCCGTATGGAGTTTGATAGCACTGACAATTTTCCAGCCTACACCACCTCATACTGTCTAATCCTTCACGACCGTGTTGTGGAATATGTACCGCTAACAACTGTTGTGCGTAAGCTCGCATAAAACCAGATAGCGCCCATCATTGCCACCCAGTATCATGCCAACCATCTTCCTGGACGCTCAAGGATTCAAGACGAGAGAAGGAGTATTTATCTTCAAAGAAGTTGCCGTCTGTGTAGTGCAATCAGACAACATTATCGCCACACATTGGATATCTGTAAATTCACCATCACGTGGAGGTTTAGCAAACTATGTACTATTTTACATGAAATCACAAATGAAGATGACTCCATTATTTACGTTAAAGGACGGGAGAAGGCTCGTTGGTTTCAGAAGATTATTCGCAAGAAAGTCTGCTACGATATAGAAGATTTAGGATGCCCGCCTCTACATGAACTCAAGAAAAATAATTTGATAAAACTTTGTAAAGGACATTTATTTTGTAACGCTATATGCTCTGTTGAAAATGTATTTTTAATTGCCCAATGGTTGGTGAAATAAAAATAAGAAATAAAATAAAAATGTGTTATTTATTTAAACACTTTAGTTAATAAGGTCCACAAACATCATATCCAGGTTCATAATTCTTAATTACAATATTATTTACATCATCAAATACTAACAAATTTTTATATGCAATGAGTTCAAGTCTTAATTCTGCATAATCCAATGATGAACTGGGTGTAACTTGAGCTACACGAACATTATTAAAGTGCATGTCAATTAGTTTTTGCACTGTAGCCATATTGAAGCCTCGTAGCACTTTATTAGCTAGAATGTCCACAAATTCTGTATAATATCGTGCCACCAAGTAGCCCCACTTCTGCTTGACGGTCAAGGCGTTGGTCACTGCCGGCTGCGCGTCGACGAAGTTCCTCCAAGTAGACTGGCCGAAGAAGACGCCGCTGGCAGGATCGTCAATGAGGTGGAAACAAACAGTCTTCACCCCGGCAATCGTTCGGCAGGAGACGGTGTGCTCACCAAGCGAGATGCTGTCGGCGCCGGCGTTGAATAACTCGGACACTACATCCAATTCCTGGATCAGGACGTTCCATTCGTAGTACGTTAAAACAATTTTATTGTGTCCCACTTTTTCCAGAACAACAACAGGTTCAAACTCGTGTTTGGACGATAACCCTATCGTCAAACGTTTCGTATCACCAGCGTTGAGTTGGTAGACAGAGGAGAACAACATCACTAGACGAAACATGGCTCCAAACTGACGCCGGGTGGGGCTGCAGCACACGTGCGCGGCGGCCGGCTGCGAGGGGAGCGATAATTAATGGCTTCCGGGTGTGACGCAGCTGTGCGCGGCAGCCGGCTGCGAGGGGAGCGCTTGGCGTGGGAAAACGGCGCCCTCCGATAATTAATGGCTTCCGGATGTGGCGCGCTGTGCGCGGCGGCCGGCTGCGAGGGGAGACGGCTGACTAATGGTTTCCGCTTCGAGGGGTCGCGTGGGAAGCGCTTGGCGTGGGAAGACTGCGCCCGCGATGATAAATGTGGCGCAGCTGTGCGCGGCGGCCGGCTGCGAGGGGAGACGGCTGACTAATGGTTTCCGCTTCGAGGGGTCGCGTGGGAAGCGCTTGGCGTGGGAAGACTACGCCCGCGATTATAAATGTGGCGCAGCTGGGAGAGGTCGCGAACTTCCGGCTGCCGCTCCGCGAAAACGTATCTTTCGAACCAGTAGTCCGATTTAAATGAAATAAACTGCATTTTAATACTCAGAAAATTTAGATATTAAAAGATACGTCACACCACAAGAATGTAATACTAAAGTGAATATTGTACCGTAATTGAGGTTTAAAAAAATAAATAATAAAGCCATTTAGACGATTTATGACCCGTAACTCAGGTTAAGAAGTGGCACGTGGCCTTCTTGACAGCTTGATGACAGGTGTTGATGATTTATGGTGGGCACGAGGCCATTCGAACACCTGCGCGACGTGGGGGGTCCTGGGCTCACACACAGGCCCATAAGGAATACATGGGGTGTTTTGGTCCGGGGTGCGGGCTCACTCGCAGGTTATGCATCTACTCACTTAATTTTCAGCATTGTTCTTTAGCACCACAATACAAATGCTTCAATTTTCTTTCTTTCTGGTAAAGTCCATGTTTCGCTAGTATAAAGTGCTGTACTCCACACATAGTGTTTTAAAAAGTTCTTCCTCTTTCCTAGATCAATATCTGAATCTAAAAGATTTATCTTTTTCATGAAGGCTCTTTTTGCTAGTGCTATTTTGCTTTTAACATCATTTCTGCTTCGGCCATCGGTTGTAATTTTACTTCTCAAGTAATAGAATTCACTTAATTTTCCAATCCTATTTTTATATTTAATCTACTAGTATTGGTATCATTTCTGCTACATTTCATCACTTTTGTCTTGCTTTGATTTATAGTCAGTCCAAAATCTTCCTTCAGTATTTTGTTCATGCTATTCATTCTCAGTATCATCAGCCTGTTCTGCTAACAAGACAATGTCATCAGCAAATCGTAGCATACAGATTTTTTTCTCCCTGAACACTTATGACACATGGACATTTTTCTTTCACTTTCTTCAATGCTTCTTCTACATACAAGTTGAATATTAACGGGGATATACTACAACCTTGTCTCAGACCCTTTTTAACCGATGCTTGTCTCTCATGATTCTCTACTTTTATTACACCCACTTGATTATTATGTAGTTTATAGAGTATTCTTCTATATCGTTAGACCTGACTTCTTTAAATTCTGAACATCTTATCCCACTTAACATTATCAAAAGCCTTTTCTTAATCAACAGACGCTATTAAAGTATCTTTGTTATTTTGATCCACCCTTCAAGTATTAATCTTAAAGCCAGAATTGCTTCCCTTGTACGGCGATTTTTCCTAATCCCAAACTGATCTACACCTACTATCTCTTCTACTACCCTTTCAATCCTACTTTATATTATTTTGGTCAGTAATTTTGAAGCATGTGATTAAACATAGAATTTTAAAAAGTTGTTTCTGAGTCATACATTAATATTAGAAATTAAAAGCGTTTTTATGAAAGCGCTTTTCGCTAGTGTTATTCTTCTTTTAACATAATTCCTGCTTCACACATCAGTATTAATTTTTCTTTTCCTAACGCATCCAACCCTTTTTCTATATTTAATCCACTATTACTGCTATCGTTCCTACTACATTTCATCACTTTTGTCTTGCTTTGGTTTGTAGTTAGTCCAAAACCTGCCTTCACTATTTTATTCATTCAGTATCTTTTCAATATCCTCAGTCTGTTCTGCAAATAGGACAGTGCCATCTACCAATCGTAGCACAATGTTTTTTTTTTGTCCTAGCATACTTAGGCTAAATTCAATATTTTTTGATTCCCTGCTTTTATTATAATCACTTGATTCTTACATAGATCATAAATCTTCTATTTCGACATTTTACACCTGACTTCTTAAAAATTTTGAAAACATGGTTCCACCTTACACTACCAAATTATTTTCCCAAATCAACAAATGCCATAAAGTATCTTTTTTTTCCCTTGATCCGTCCTTAAAGTATTAATCTTAAAGCCGGAATTGCTTCTCTTGTACTACGGTATTTTCAAAACCCAAACTGATCATCACCTATTATCTCATCTAATATCCTTTCTATTCTTCTGAATGTAATAATGGTAAGTAATTTTGAAGCATGTGATGTTGGACGTATGGTGCGATAATTGCCACATTTTTTGACTTTTGCTTTATTGGGAAGTGTGAAGATGGTATTTTTATTTAAATCAGTTGGATTCTCTCCTCTTTCGTATGTTTGATTTCAGTTTCATTAATCTTTTGACTCCTATTTCTCCTAGTGATTTCAGAAGTTCTGCAGAAACCTCACAAATTCCAACTACCTTATTTAATTTTATATCTTTCAATTCTCTGTCCAATTCTGTTCTTAAAACAGGATATTCGGATTCATCAATGTCGACATATCCTGTTGTTTAAATCATCCGCATTATACAGTTCCTCTATGTATTCCAGTCATCGGTTAGCTCTGTCTTCTGAATTTAAAAGAGGTTTCCCATCAGAAGCTTTTTGTTTATACATCTATTTTTCATTTCTCCAAAAGTTTGTTTGATCCTCCTATAGCCCACATCTGCTTTACCTACGACAATTTCCTTTTCCGTTTCTTCGAGATCCTGTTTCATTCTGAGTATTTTTGTGATTTCTGCTCCGATCCATCAACTCGAATATTTTTTCTATGATCCAAAGATTTCAGTCGGCTTGTCTCCTGCAAGCTAATGTTTCTCTACCAGCTTTGATTATTTCATTCTTCTATGCATTCTATTCGTCTTCAGTTGAACTTCTACCAGAGTTAATTCTTAGACCCACGTCAACAATCTTTACAAATTTTTCTATCATGTTAGATTGTTTCAGTTTTTTCACTTCCAGTCTGATCTTGTACTGATCTTTATGCTCTTGAATATCAGACAGAACTTTATATCTATCAGATTGCGGTCAGAATCTTTGTCAGCTCATTGGTCTGCTTTACAATTTAACAAATGATCCTGAATCTTTGTTTGCCATAATATAGTCCAGCTGATATCTTCCTGTATCCTCTGAACGCTTCCAGGTGTATATCTTTCGTGCATAATTCTTAAATAACGTTTTCGCCGCGACTAGTTTATGTTTTTCACAAAATTTAGCAACTACTTCCTCCCTCATTTTTTTTTCCTCGACAAAACTTTTATACAATTTTACCCTCTTTACCTTCTCTCAGAATCGCATTCCAAACACCCTAATTATTAGATTTACATCCCCTTTCACATATTGGATTCATTTTTCAATGTAATCATATATTTTTATTGTTGCTTAATCATCTTCCTGTGACGCTAGCATATACAGTTTATAAGACTATTACTCTTACAAGGACTGTAACAGCCCACTCTCCCAAATTTGCAAGACGTTTTCAAATTCCTGCAGATAGTGGTGTATTCGAGAGAGCAGCTAACCTTAAATTATAACGGTGGCGGCAATATTACCTATACTTCAGAGAGATTTCAGCCTCCTGTAATTTTGATTCATTAACATAGAAGTACTAAAGGTTTCTATTTCTTAACTAATGACAAAAAAACAAAAGTTTTATAATGGACTAAGGCTTTATTTCAAATTATCTTTTCTTACAAAAGCCAACGACCCATATGTAAATTTAAAGATAATTGTCAGAAGATTCCCACTGCAACAAAGTTTCAAAAAAATTAACACCACATTTGAAATTTTATATCATTTATAGTTCCGACAGTAATTTCCGAAAAATTCTCAGCTGTAAATTACAGAAGCGTTTTCAAATTATTGTTCCCTTATAATTTATTTCTACATTCATTCTTGTTCACCTACATATATCCCGACACTAAGTCAACCTGTTGCGCAACTTGACATATTAACTCAACTGAAACAAAACTTCTTAGTATAAATCTATTTCTCTGACCGTGAAGCATATGGAAATTAATATTACAATCGCTTGGCTGAATCTTCTCTAGTTCGGGAGTTTGTATGGCCCTTCACAACACTTTAAACATTCGCCGACCTTTCAAAGCCAAAATACGGAATTTAATTTATGGGTCTGCTCTGCAGACAATTATTCTTAGCCCTTACCAAACCTGCTCAGGGACTTAACCACCACTTTGGCAAATAATTTACTTCCCAATAAAGGTTGATCAAAATTGATTTAGCAAACCACAAAAAAACTAATGTTTCATTCCAATTGAAAGATTTCTTGCACAACTTTTCCTGTGGCCAGAAACATATGCTCCCACTGTCGTTTGGCTATGGACTACCCCACTTCACCCACTTTTAACCTATGGCTATGACGCTACCGCGCCCGGTGCCCCCGGCGCCAATAAGCATCGATGGTGCAACTTTTTTCTCTAGCGCTTCTAAAAAAATTGCGCCACACTCTGAAACGACACAATATGGCACAAAACGCTCAAATAAAGTCCGAAATAAACCACCTTAATGTTACAACTTGTACTAATATAGTTGATGTGGTCTTAGTTTCTACCCTTATCAAAATAATTTTGTTACTAAACTGTTTATAATAACTCACTCGTTTCCTTACTCTCTTGGTCATTATGAATAATACACTAGTTATTCCACCGACATATTGTGTGCTAATTATCCTTTGTTCCTTAGACCAGCATTTCTGTGCTTCCTTCCACTTAACCTCACTTATCCCATCTCCCTTTATAAATTTTCTAATCTGTCTGCTCTATTCAGTCTTCTAACATTCCGCGCTCCAATTTGTAGAATGTTTCTGTTCATTATAATGACTCCGCCTTTAGGGGCCGTTTCCAACCCAAGGGTAAGAGAGAGCCCTGGGCTGCTCCACAATATTCACCCTCCTTTGAGGAGGCGTTTGACCAGCAGTGGATGATTCCTTATACCTGGAATCATTCAGTCATCAGAGCCACGTGCAAACGGGGCACGCTACTTAAAGGGTTGCACCCTGTAACGTGTACTCACGCTATTCGTGTTTGTATAGTTAAAAGTTCGTTGAAGCAATGGAGCAGCTACCCTTCCTAACACGATTTTTCTTAATCTTTCTTCCACCACTAATTACTCTTTTAATTAAAGGTTCGTTTTGCCGTGCGGTCGCCAGTCTTTCGGCTATGCTAATTGGTTAATTAAAGTCACAGAAGAAGAACACATATGCGTACTAGTTTTCGTAGATTTATTCCTCTGAGACTACACAGTCAACAAGCATGCCACCAGACAATAATACTAATGTTTCTTCGTCACCGAAGATAGCAGATTCAAGTACAGTCAAAAGGATAAATAAGCAGTGATCACAATTCTCGAAACTAATTAACAAACAATCGCCATAGTTCGATTCTGCAGTAGTTTACTAAACACAGTTTATATTGAATCAGGTCACTCGGAAGAACCTTCATAGTCCAACATATACTTTAGCACACATCCCACAGTGTTCTTTAGTACGGAACACACGCCAAACGGCCGTACGATGTATTCCCGGGATAAACACACTGCCGTAAAACTTCCGCTCCCGCCGGCTGTTCCGTACGTTACCACTGACAATCACTGACTCCCCCGCTCGGCGCTCGCCCACCGCCAAAGACCTTACATACCTCTCAGATTACACTATCCACTCCAAATATAACCGTAACGTTCATGGTTACGTTACAACCCCATTACATAATACATTTTTAAAATTCCTGACAGTTGCAGACCAAAATGAGAGTGACCTCAACACTTATTTCCTTTACCCATATATTTACAATTCTAAGTTTAACTTTGAATAAAGTCATTGAATCTCCTAACAAATTTTTACACTGTTTGGAGAGAAATGATTTCAAAATTACTGTTTCTCATATTTTCAATAGTGGCAATATGAAAGTCACAGACCACATTCTTGGTTTAATAAATAGCAGAAAAAATCACAGTAGCTGCAAATGAGTTTGTGTTCAGAAACTTGTTTTTTCAGAAAAGGGTATCCAACCTACTTTCAGAAGAAATGTTTATCCCGATGTCGTATTCCCGCTGAATTTGTTAGATCACCTCATAGCAGCAGCATGTTTTTTTTTTTTTTTTTTTTTTTTTTTTTTTTTTTTTTTTTTTTTTTTTTTTTTTTTTTTTTTTTTTTTTTAAAATTGAATGTTTGAAGAATTGAGATGCCACGTAGCTCAGGTGGTAGAGCATCTGAGTATGGCCAGGACGACTGGGGTTCGATCCCCGATGAAGCTGAGTATTTTTCCTCCAAGCTGAACATCCGGAATGGCTCCCCAGGCCCACGCAGTCCTCTATCAAATGAGAACCGTGAGGGAAACTTCGCGGGAAGATAAAGGAAAAAGGCCGGACCGAGTCACTGACCGTGGCACGTTCACTCTAGTGCCTACGGTTAGGAAACAGGAAAGCGGAGCTCTACCTCCGCTATTTCTACGGGAATACAGCTTGAAAGCTGTGAAAACCCACTCCATTTACATTATCTTTTTATTTTGGAGGAATTATTTTTAGGCATAAATTAATGTCACAGTCTTTATTCCCTCTAAAAAATATTTTGAACAGGGTATTTTCGTTATTAAGAAGGCTCAAATTGAACCATTTTATTTTTCAGCAGTAATAGTTTTGTAATTACCTTCAGTACGATTAGTTTATATCACCTTTTACTTGCTCTGCTCTTTAATGGACTACTGTATGTGACCGACTCAAAGGCGGCTGCCCTTCTTTATCCAAATTTCACACATTGTTAAAAGTCTTGTCCCTCGAATGGTCGGACTGCGATGGATTAGATTGAATGCTGCGAGGACATTTAACGAAGAGAGTCCACGAATAGAAACTGCGGGATGTGGACCATTAAGACGAGAGTGGATCGAACGTAATAGGTTATGCCAGGAAGCGACGTCATACAGAGCACCGATGGTGTTCAGCATGAGTCGCTGTGGATAACAGGTAGTTAGAAACCACTAATCAATATTAGCTTCCCAGAAAAGAGTGTGAGTGTTATTGTAATTTTCAGTTCCAGATTCAGCCTACCTGCTGCTAGGTTTTTTGCACTATTAATTTGTTAACGTGGATTAAATGTATAAACTCCATTTTCACTTCCAGCCAATGTAAAAGTTCTCTGTCACAATTATAATAATCAACATGCACTCTAAAGACCAATTTGTGGTCTACACAAATGTAGTGGTCAACTGAACTGTAGGTAGTTGACTTGCACATGGTATTAATTATTAGTTAATTTTTCTTTCAGGAAAATGTATTTTCTCACGAATAACTCAAGAAACATAAGATAAAATAAAAAAGTAACTTTTCATCTTGCTGGTACCTTGTGTTATTGAAAAAAGTACCTGGATGACCGATCTTTACTCGGCATCTTTCGATTTCTGTTCAGTAAGCAAGATTTCATCAAAATCCTTAACGTTGTGATAAATTAATTTTGCCTATTTACAAGAGTTGCTTAAATAATAGTATTAGATATATTGTATAGATTAAATACTTAGACAGTATAAAAACCTAACCTGATGATTGGTTGGATCCTCCAGATGGAGGCATACTACACTCCTGGAAATTGAAATAAGAACACCGTGAATTCATTGTCCCAGGAATGGGAAAGTTTATATACACATTCCTGGGGTCAGATACAACACATGATCACACAGACAGAACCATAGGCACATAGACACAGGCAACAGAGCATGCACAATGTCGGCACTAGTACCGTGTATATCCTCCTTTCGCAGCAATGCAGGCTGCAATTCTCCCATGGAGACGATCGTAGAGGTGTTGGATGTAGTCCTGTGGAACGACATGCCAAGCCATTTCCACCTGGCGCCTCAGCTGGACCAGCGTTCGTGCTGGACGTGCAGACCGCGTGAGACGACGTCTCATCCAGTCCCAAACATGCTCAATGGGGGACAGATCCGGAGATCTCGCTGGCCAGGGTAGTTGACTTACACCTTCTAGAGCACGTTGGGTGGCACGGGATACATGTGGACGTGCATTGTCCTGTTGGAACAGCATGTTCCCTTGCCGGTCTAGGAATGGTAGAACGATGGGTTCGATGACGGTTTGAATGTACCTTGCACTGTTCAGTGTCCCCTCGACGATCACCAGAGGTGTACGGCCAGTGTAGGAGATCGCTCCTCACACCATGATGCCGGGTGTTGGCCCTGTGTGCCTCGGTCATATGCAGTCCTGATTGTGGCGCTCACCTGAACGGCGCCAAACACGCATACGACCATCATTGGCACCAAGGCAGAAGCGACTCTCATCACTGAAGACGACACGTCTCCATTCGTCCCTCCATACACGCCTGTCGCGACACCACTGGAGGCGGGCTGCACGATGTTGGGGCGTGAGCGGAAGACGACCTAACGGTGCACGGGACCGTAGCCCAGCTTCATGGAGACGGTTTCAAATGGTCCTCTCTGATACCCCTGGAGGAACAGTGTCCCTAATTTGCCGGGAAGTGGCGGTGCGGTCCCCTACGGCACTGCGTAGGATGCGACGGTCTTGGCGTGCGTCCGTGCGTCGCTGCTGTCCGGACCCAGGTCGACGGGCACGTGCACCTTCCGCCGACCACTGGCGACAACATCGATGTACTGTGGAGACCTCGCGCCCCACATGTTGAGCAATTCGGCTGTACGTCCACCCGGCCTCCCGCATGCCCACTATACGCCCTCTCTCAAAGTCCGTCAACTGCACATAAGGTTCACGTACACGCTGTCGCGGCATGCTACCAGTGTTAAAGACTGAGATGGAGCTCCGTATGCCACGGCAAACTGGCTGACACTGACTGCGGCGGTGCCCAACCGCTGCGCAGCTAGCGCCCTTCGACGGCCAACACTGCTGTTCCTGGTGTGTCCGCTGTGCCGTGCGTTTGATCATTGCTTGTACAGTCCTCTCGTAGTGTCCGGAGCAAGTATGGTGGGTCTTACACACCGGCGTCAATGTGTTCTTATTTCAATTTCCAGGAGTGTATGTCATTGTATCAGAGGTAGGACGGCCACTTCCTTTCCTCTGGGACCTACAATTTGACGTAGAATCCGAACAACAGAACGCCCCAACGTAGTTCATAAACAAATACAAATCTGAAAAATTCTTGCCCCAACCGGGATTTGAACCCAGTATCGTAGCCACAATTTTTTGAGAGCTAACGCTGTAACAACTTTTTTCCAACTAATTACATTTGAGTTGCCATACCGCACCATATTTATTTAACATTCAGTATATTCCTTTCCTACTTACTTACGGACTGCAGTCTGTTAAATATAAATCGTGAATAATAGTTCAACATTTTATTTTAAATAATCAGCTATATTATTTCTTTATTCATTCATTAATTATAAGTTTTTTACCTCAAACTAATACTTCCTTCCATACAATCTTATGGGTATGTCGAGGATTTTACTTTGGGAGGAGTACTTTTAATGTGCTTGGTCGTTTTACACGAGAAAATGCCAATACAACATTCCATGAGGATTCTACGGAAACTGTGGCGCCGCAATGTGATGATGGATTCCTATGTAACTCGACGACACAAATTGAAAGTAAAGAATATTTTTTTTTTTTTATCTCCCTTAGTTCTCGAGATATTGTATTCCAAAAGTTAGGAGGTTATGGTGAGATTCGGCGTGGACCAGAAAAAAATATTCACCAAAACCACTATATCTAAACGGTGGAAGTGCACTATAGGCGTTTTATTTCCTTCCTAGTGCTTGTTGTTAAGTTGAAATACAGCCTGGACCAGAAGAAACGTTACCAACAGCATGAGGAACTAAACCTATAACTGATTTTTGTTATCCTATTATCTCGAAACCAAGCGTGATATAATATATATATATATATATATATATATATATATATTATATTTTTATTTTCGACTTCTTTCGTCGAGTTCTATAAGAATACATCATAAGATTGTGGCGCCACGGTAATGATAGAACTGCCCATGCCATGTATAAAAAACTGGTGATCTTAAAGTCCACTCCAACAATTTCAAAAGTTTGGCCTTGACTTTATGTATGGTCATGGCAAATGCAGATCTTACTGTAAATTGGTGATGCTGCATGGTACTTTTCAAATGTTTTACAATTAAAGTGGTAGTATTTAATTATAACCACTTTTTATAATTCAGTAATATTGATGTTTGATATACGGTCAAAAAGTAAACGATGATTACCTTGTAACTGGTAATATTATTTTCAAAGGAGTCTTTTAAAGTAATGTATCACTTCTGACAAAGTCAGTTTTAAATATCTTATCTCTAAATATTTTACAATCAAACATGCAGTGCTAGTATTCCCACAGGTCAGTTAGTACACAATTTCGAAACTCACAGTTGTCTACAACAACCAAAGATAAAACAGTAAGCTCTACTAGATCGCGTGCCGTTAGAATTTTTTTCTAAGTTTGAAAACATCCCAATTAACAAAGCCAGCTTCTATTTTTTAAATATCTACTTTTGAAATGTTTTACAATTAAACTGGTAGTATCTAATGATAACCTCTTTTTACAATTCAGTAATACTGGTGTTTGATATACGGTAAATATTATTTTCAAAGAAGTTTTGTAAGGTCTTACTGCTTATTAAATGTTTTTCAATTAAACATGCAGCGCGTCAACTAGTATACAAGAACTGTTAGCTTAAATATTCGTTGAAATCAAAGAGTTTATTTTACTTATTATTTATTTTAATTTTTTAAATTTTATTTGGCTTTAGCCATAGGCTAATTTAACCAGTTACATAGAAGTAATAATGACAATCCTTTACTTAAATATCGTATGTTCTTTTTATGTATGAGTTGTAGTTCTTGACACATGCTTGTACAGTAATTTATAGGACATTTTATTGGGATAGGCGAGAACCTGCATAAGGGATTGTATATCTGTTATCTGTAAACCTTCTTCTAAGAATTCAGGTCTTTCGGCTTGGTAGTTACTGCATCTCAACATGAAACGCTGTATGTCCTCCATCTCTGCACAGAACACACACACTGGGGAGTCGATTTGTTCCATAATGAATTTTTTTTTATCGTTTAACAAAACGTGACCGGCTCTCAGTCTGATCATGCAGGTAATCTCCTTTCTGATGAGGTCCATACGATCGTACCATGGTTTATCCTCGATTATATTCATTATTGCCCGGTACCATCTGCCCACATCTTGTTTATCCTCCCGCTAAATTTTTTTCCCATTAAACGCAGGAAGAAATTATGTCCTTATAACCAGTAAATGGGACGGAGATGTGTTCCTTATCTTTGACATTAAGTTGTTTCCATGCCGTTAATCGGGCAATTTCATTGCCCGCTATGTCGACATGACAAGGTACCAACTGCAGTTTGACTTCTAATCCTTGGGCTGCATGTTTCTTAATTCTTTAGTGACTTCGTACGTTAGGTAAGTCTTGCATTTCCCCTTTGGTATACCAAAAACTGATTGGAGAGCAGCTTTGGAGTCACTACATATGACTGTTTTAGTTTGACCAGATTGTTGTATGTACTCAAGTGCCATTAATATTGCATAAGACTCTGAGGAGAAGATTGAAAACTGCGCAGGTACCCTAAATGCCTGATATACTTTGTACTCCGGATCTACATATGACACTTTTTTTTTTGTAAGTTTTTCGTTGTTCATTCGAATTTTGTCTGTACTATGCTTTCGTTTTCTCATTGCGGACAACACAGGACGGACACAACATCCATGCCCTCGGCCGGATTCGAACCGGCGACCCTGGCAACGCGAGGCAAGCTCGCTAGCCGCTACGCTACCAGGGCCGGCCTCTGAGCTGTATTGACCTCTTGACTTTGATGCGTTGGTGTACACTTTTCTCCAGTCTTTCCAAGCTTCATTTAAGGTTATTAATGTATTTTGTTTGAGTTTTCCTGGACAGTGATTTTTCTTTAATATGAGTTCGTTCGTGAGGGTAGTATATATGGATTTGGAGAAGTTGGATCTTTGCCAGACTTCATCTTCTTGGTACATATTATTTATCTCTCGTTTGTGTATGATCCACACATCAATCATTTTCATGTATTCTACTAAGGTGGGATTATGTTGATTCCGTTTTTTGGGCTGATCTTGTGAGCTAGGGTCTGCACTTTCCTGATCAGGTGATGTTGTCTAATGGAGCACACTTTGGTCCAGAATTGGAGTCCTATCTTCTTTCTTCTTCTGCTTTTTAATACATTTCTATAGACGCTGCCAAGTATTCTAGGGCCTGCACCCCACTTAGGTGCTGCCAATGCCTTTCGATAGTCTAAGCGTTTCGATGACGATTGATTTAGCTCCTCCAAAATATGAGTAGGCTTTCTGGTACGGGAATCGTCTCCGAGATGGCGTTATAGCCGCTTTAGAGTTGCCAAGTATATATATATATATATATAAGAATTGCTCGTCTATATATGTAGCGTGGCGATTTCTGCATATGAAACTTGTGATGGTTTTGTTTTCCTCTATGCTTGCCTTCCATTAATTTGTGATAGATTTATTGTAGTGTTTAGTTGTTCAGTTTAGTTTAAACAAATAACGAGAGATGCATCAGTAAAGCCAGCCTAGCAAAATAGGAATCGAAAAGAAGTGGAAGGAAGCGAAACTACGCATTCTGAAATAGTTAACAATAAAAAGAGAATTTTTTTGTTATTTATTTATTATTATTATTTTTTTACTGGGGGTATGAATTATTAAATGCATAGAATTACTATTTAACTAATATTGATTAGTTATGATTTTAATTGTTTGATACGTGATACCTTTCATTTACAGTGAGCTAAATTTTAATTTTCACAATTTGTCATTTATTCAAATGATTTATGTGAATGATTCGTAAACTTATTATATGTTTTCAAATAGGATCCATTCTGCTAACTTTTTTTTAGAAAAGAAGCTCACTTTATTAAGAGAAACTGAAAAACTCTTAATAAATATGTTCCCTAAACAGAGGGGATGCGTATGCGCAGAACGCTGAGGCGCAGCGCAGTTAAAGCAAAACCCTAAAAATTTCTCCCTACCTCCCTCAAGGAAATTTCACTTCAAAATCATTCAGTATTTTACTACTTATTACTTTAACTTACCCGAAAACTGCTGTATACTATGATTTGTAAATCTTTTCAAATTTCTTAATTTTTCAAGAACAATCTTACTGACTTCTTAGTTACAGATTTCCGTGTAATTTACAATTCCAAACCCTCGTATGTAGTGCATAGTTTACAACTGTGGTCATACATCACAAATCTGAAAGCTTTGTCTGTTAGTCTATCACAAATTATTTAATTTTTCCTGCCGCCTTTAATCTTTATATATATAGATGAATGTATGTTTGTTTGTTTGTTCTTCATACAAATCCACAGTTTTCATCCGATCTCGACGAAACTTTGCACACTTATCCTTTGAAACAAGGAGAAAAATACTGTCTACATTTGGTTGAAAAATTATCTGTATAAATAACACATGTTGTCTCATAACTTCGAAATACGGCGATAGACAGACACGTTGGATGTTGACGTCTCCGTACCGTGTTTCCGTGTAGTGGACTGGCAGCTCAGTGGTTAAAGCGCTTGCTTATGAACGTCGTGGTCTCCGGTTCCAATCTCCGTCGAGGTCAAAATTTTTAAAAATTGTTTTTCATCGTAAGAGTCAGGCCTGGACCATAAGTTATTCGGATTGAATGTTAAACTGTAGATATTAGAAAGTTAGGGGTGCAACGCGAGGCAAACCGTAGGTAGTCTTGCAATGTTGTAGGTGTACACTTTTTTACGTTATAATGATCCCTCAGGTGTTGTTCGCAGTCAGTGTGTGAGTGTGAACCACAGTAATATTATTATAAATACGGAAGTAAGTCTCTGTCTTTTTGTTACGTTTTGACGACTGAATGGCTATATCGTTGTGATGGAATTTTATAAGGAAATCTGTATGAAGGGCACAGGATATTTTTTCCAGTATGATTAACATTTGTAGTAGCGAAATTTTGAGACCTTATCGAATGGTGACAGAAATATGTTTGAAATTGATTCTATTCAAGAGACAGGTACAATGAAATAGTGATAGCTTTCCTGTCATATTATTCCGACTCGATATTGTTTGGGACCAATCCTTCGTTACCAACAACTTTCTATATTTAATTCTGGCAAAAAAATTCTTAATCCACGCGTACGAAGTTGCGGTTACGAGCTAGTTCCTCATAAAACTGTGAACTTTCAATCTTTGAGAAAAATTAATGGACACTCACTTTGTTAAAACTAATGGAAGATACAACATTAGAAAAGGGTGCTCTGCAAAATTGCATATTGCTTTGATTTGAAGTTCTGTTATAATAGTTCGTGCACAAGCTTTTTCCACAACTTTTTTATTTGTATGATCGATTGCCTTATTCAAATTTACTTCTGTATTAGTTGCCTTAGTGACTCTCAGTTCTAATTACCTCTATTATTCCAATGACTGCACGCTGATTTGGTATCGTCAGATGTCTTCACAATGGCAGGCTCTGATACTGCTTCCTCTGCCCGCTAACAGATGTACCAAGTTCCTATGTGCGCTATCCTGTCAATCTGCTTCTGACTTCTGCGTCCTCTTTTATTACTAGTTCTTATCTCATTTGCTGATCACCAGTGTTACAGATTTTGCCGGGTTCTTCTCAGATGTTGTTACCGTTTCATTAAGAACCTTGTGAATTTCTAGCTATTTACGGTCATTAAGACCCGTTAAGGTTAGTAAATGTTGATCACAACTAGCTACTCTATTGAAGGAAGGATGGTGATAATCCGCCAACTACTCAATAAAGGTGGGCTTACAGTTAAAAGACAACTGGCTGGTATCTATAACGATGTGTATTAACGATGTATATCATCAGTTTTGCAGCTGACTTCTGTGTTCAACACATCAGCACTTCGAGGTTCAGCGCTGGAGGTTCAAAAATACGTCAATGAAATCCCTGAATCACCCTGCTGTAATAAATTACATATTTCTAAAAAAAATAATAATAATAAAACTACTAATTCCAATTCGACCGTTAGAATGATGTAACCAGCAAGGCCTTAAGTCAATATACTCAATAAATTATTAATTATCCTAATTAATTTTAGATGCAATCATCTTACTTTCTAGACAAATAAAGTGTATTGCTTATGGTGCAAAAATTAAAAATTATTGTAAATATCGGTAGAAGAAAAAAAAACTTTATATCCACTTACTACACTTGTGAATTATTTTATTATTATTATTACTCCGCGATTCACTAAAAGTGTGTGGCGGAGGGTGCATTGCACCTGTCGAAAAGGGTTATGGTTTGGAAGGGTTATAAGGGATATGGCAGGAGGCGCCCATGGGCTATTGTGAGGAACCATCCCCGTATTCGCGTGGAGTGATCTGGGAAAACCATGGTGTGACGTCCCACTTTGGGCAAATGTGGGTAATCAGCCGTGAGGCTAAGCCTGACTGATTCGTCCGTCAGGATAGTCAGAGTGGAGGCCGGAGGTATTATTCTTACGTTACTTACTTGCCAGGAATTCTCGTTGTCCAGGATCTCTGCTCGTTCTCTCGGCTGCTGTTATTCTAGTTAGCTTAGATAGTTGACTAATTGTTCTGACACCAAATACCAAGAGAAGGGCTGGTTCTAAGTTAAATGATAAGGCGCGTTGGGCTGGCACCTTGATTTATTCCAGTGAGTAGATACGTGCAGTTGACGCCTCTGGCAAGAGTCCACGGAATAACTGAACAGTAACTTACAGTAATGGCATTGAAGATCTTGACTGGAAGCTGAGGGCGGGCTGGCTAGCGGGCGGCAGAGTGTCGAAGTCGCGACCCGGGCTTCCGGCGTCTGGCGCAGATTCGGTGTGGTTCCAACAGCTAAGGGCGAGGCATGATTTGCCGGCCTTAATATAGGAACGAATCTGTCGACTGTGCAGGGGGTCACCAGCGGTCACTCGCCAGCCGTTGTACGGCGGCCGAGGCTGCCCTACTTCAGCGGTCGGTAACCTGGTGCTGAATATGACATTCTCTCGAACGTTCTGGCTAGCGCTACGCTTGAGTAACGTTTAACTGTAAGCTCGCCCTGCGCCAATGACTTACTTAATTCTTTTATTAACTAATTCCCTATCATCCACTTACTACACTTGTGAATTATTATTATTATTATTATTACTCCGCGATTCACTAAAAGTGTGTGGCGGAGGGTGCATTGCACCTATCGAAAAGGGTTATGGTTTGGAAGGGTTATAAGGGATATGGCAGGAGGCACCCATGGGCTATTGTGAGGAACCATCCCCGTATTCGCGTGGAGTGATCTGGGAAAACCATGGAAAACCCAGATCAGGATGGCCGGAGTACTTTATCGAAAGCTACTCCTGTCGGATTTTAAGTTTACTCGTCCGGTAAATCCTTTCTATTCCATTCCCTAATCGCTCGTGGGAAAAATGAGTACAGAAATGAATCGGTTCTGGCCCTGATTTCTCTTATCTTATTTTCGCGGTCATTTCGAGATATGAATGTTGCTGGTAGCAATATTTGCTGGCTGTCATTCCGAAATACGTCTGTCGTGAATTTTTCAATTAGCTTCCGTCGGGAGCAACGCCTTCGGTGTTCCAGGTCTTCCCAAATTAACTCCTTCAACATCGCACTTACGCTTTCCCTCCAACTATATATACCTTTCACGAATCGGGCGGCTCTCCTTTGGACCTTCTCTAATGTCTCCATTAACCCCTTTTGATGGGGACCCCATACAGAACAACAATACTCTAAAGTGAGGACGTACTACTGACTTGTATACAATCGATTTAACTTCCTGAGTGCATTGATTTAATTTACGATCTAGAAATCGGAGCACACGATTTGCTTTTCCCATTACATTCTCGATATGCTCATTCCACGACAAATTATTACGAATTGTTACACCTAGGTATTTAGCGGAATCTACCGTTCTAAGGACAGTGCCATTAATTGTATATTCATAGTTCAATTGTGTCACCTTTTTACTTACACGCATGACTTGGCACTTTTTAGCGTTTAACTCCAACTGCCAATCTTTACACCACGCAATTATTTTCATAATATCGTCTTGTAACAAAGCGCAGTCGTCCTGGGTTTTGATTTCGCGATAAATAATAGCATCATCGGCAAATAATCTTTTCATCCCCCCCCCCTATTATGTCGCATAGATCTTTAATGAATGTGAGAAACAACAGAGGCCCTAACACGCTTCCCTTGGGAACTCCAGATCCCACTTCAGTAAGTGATGAACGCTCAGCGTCGAGAACTACACATTGTGTTCTGCCCTTCAGGAAGTCTGCAACCCAGTCGCATATTTGTCCAGATATGCCGTAACCGCGAAGTTTCCTAAGTAACCTAGTGTGAGGCACAGTGTCGAAAGCTTTTTTAAAGTCTAATAGAACTAAATCAACCTGGGATTGCTCATCTATAATTCGGCACAAGTCGTGAATTAAAGTCGTGAATTAGAAGTGCAAGTTGTGTTTCGCAGCAGTGTCCTTTTCTGAATCCATGTTGATTTGGATTTAAAAGCTCACATTCATCCAAGAACCGCATGACATTTGAATAGATGGTATGTTCTAAAATCCTGCAAAATACTGAAGTTAATGAGATCGGCCTGTAATTCTGAGGATCATTAACATTCCCATTTTTAAACACTGGAGTTACGACCGCGGTCTTCCATTCAGCTGGTATTTTTCCTTGATCCAAAGAGACGGTATACAATTTCATCAAATACGGTGCAATTTCCTTTGCGTATCTTGAGTAGAATCTTGTAGGAATACCGTCTGGTCCGGGAGCCTTATTGGTTTTTACATTCATAAGCAGTTTAGTTATTCCCTCGACATCAAGAGCGAGATGATTCATAATTTTGTCGGTACGATTGTTAAATATCGGTATCTCCTCTGAGTTTTCTATCGTGAAAGCCTTTTTAAATATATAATTCAAAATGTCTGCTTTCTCTACGCTTGTTTCTGATGATTCACCATTTTATTTAATCAGCGACGGCATAACCTTACGAGAGCCTCTTATTACTTTGATATACGACCAGAACTTTTTTGGATTAGTAATCAGATCTTCGGATAAATTGCTGGCTTGGAATTCTTTAAACGCTTCGCGCATTGCCTTCCGCACTTCCGCACGCAACTGGACTAATTTAGCACGATTAGATGAGTCCCCAGATTTTTTCACCGCGGCATGTAAACGCCTTTGCCTCCTGAGCAAACGTTTCACTTCGCTATTGAACCAAGGGAAGTTATTACTGACCTTAATACACTTCATAGGAACAAACTGGTTTAAACCGGTCCATATTAGTTCTTTTAAATTAAACCAAAGTTCCTCAACATTTGTATTTAGCGTGTACGTTTCAAAATTCTTTGCAAAGTGATCAACCATACCCTCATCATTTGCCTTATCGAAGCAAAAAACGAGTTTCTCTTTGTCATGCTTCAGACTCAGGCTAGATTTTAACGTTACCACAACCGCCTTGTGATTACTTATACTTCTTCTATACAAACTTTAACTACAATATCAGGATTGCTAATAAGAAAAAGATCCAGAATGGACGAGGAATCTTTGTCGCACTGCGTTGGCTCTTCGACCATCTGTTCAAGAGATCTTTCTGCAAATGATTCTAGGAACGTTTCGGTTATTAACCTATCTCTTCCACCCAACCTGAATTTGTATGTGTCCCACCTAACCGATGGTAGGTTAAAGTCACCACCCACGATCAATATATGTCCTTGAAATTTTTTGTAAATGTTATTAAGCGACTCTCTGAAGTATTCCGCGTTAGCCAAATCAGAATCCGGAGGTCGATAAAATGACCCGAGTATGAACTTTAAATTTTTGCCAATTTTTACCTTGACCCATATTAACTCGCAAAAATTTTCGGGTTCAGTTACGACAGAGCAATTAACGGTTTTACTTACGGCCACGAACACACCCCCGCCCATTGAGACAGTTCTGTCCTTCCGAAAAACATTGAAATGAGGGCCAAATACATCGCTAGATTCAACTTCAGGCGTCAACCAGCTCTCGGTTCCTACTATTATATCGACATCATTAGTCGCAACTGAGGCGTGAAAATCCGCTACTTTCCCTCTAATACTCCGACAATTTAGTACCATTATTCTTAGCTGCTTCGTATTGTTATTTGTGGAGACTAAAATAGCATTTTTCATACTCGCACTCTGACGGTAAACGGGTGAAGTAATTGGAGCTGTAATATTAAAATTATTCGCGCCATCACTACCGGGACCAGCTTCTATGTTATCGGCACATCCTCTTCGATGAAATAAAGGATCCTCGGGCCTCACGCTGTTCCTCAAAAATAATTGATATCAAGACGGTTCCATATTTTAGCAGCCACCTTGGACGCCATTCTCGGTGTTTAGTGGTCGCCCGACCTGTCAAATGCGTCCCAGCTGGCAGCTATCATCGGACGAAGGTCGACGAAGCCCCAGTTGTTTTTTCAACACAGCTCCTGCAAATTACTATTTAAATTAAAGATCTTCCGCCACACAGCCTCCCCACAATCGACACGCGGCACCACACTACAAATTGAGAACTACAATGAAACTGAATTTTCCCGAGCGGCTTCATACGTCTTTCGGACCAACTTGTCCATGGATTTAACTATTTCTGGAACAGAAACACGACACGAGTCATTAGTACCGACGTGCGCAGTTACTCTTAACTGACGGCAGTTCGATTCCCTAATCGCTTTTGGAATGGCCTCCATGACACGTGGTACGGTTGCTCCTGAAAGAGAAACGGAATGAACGTTAGTATGAGGATCTACACCGTTCTTCGTGGCTAATTCCCGTAGCGATTTCTCCAGCCGTCGCACGTTGGAGCTGCCAATGACCAGTAAACCTTTTCCTGGCAAGGCTCAGGGTCACCGAGTAAATCTTCCCTGCTGCTCTTCTGGGCCATTCGCGCTTGAATCTACAGTCTCCTGCAACACAGAAAACGCTTTACTTAGTGGCAAGGTATCATTTTCCCTTCGGCTAATTGGGAATTCGACGCCTTTCTCCGATCCACACGATGCAAGACGTTTTCTGCAACTGGAACCTGAAAATACAAACTTGCCGGTTCTACTACAGTTGGCTGCGGAATTTCTACGACGCACTGCCGTTCCTCGTCTAGGATGCTCCATACCTGCGTTTGAAGAGACGCCATAGTATTAAGAATCTCCTCGAGAACCAGACGCCTACCAGAACACTTTGCACAAGCCATGTCAACTAAAACAGACAAAAACGGAACTACAAATGAATACACAAAAATCGGCTACCGCTACTAACGGCTGCTAAGGCTCGTGGCTACTGCTGCTACGGCTGCGGAGGCTCAACTGACTGGCACACAACCTAAACAGGAAATATTCAAAGATAACGACAAAAACTAGCACAATTTAAATCACACACAAAAGTTGGCTACTGCTGCGGTGGCTCAACTGACTGGCACACTACTTAAACAGGAAATATTCAAAGATAACGACAAAAACTAGCACAATTTAAATCACACACAAAAGTTGGCTACTTCTGCGGAGGCTCAACTGACTGGCACACTACCTAAACAGGAAATATTCAAAGATAACGACAAAAACTAGCACAATTTAAATCACACACAAAAGTTGGCTACGGCTGCGGAGGCTCAACTGACTGGCACACTACCTAACCAGGAAATATTCAAAGATAACGACAAAAACTAGCACAATTTAAATCACACACAAAAGTTGGCTACTGCTGCTACGGCTGCGGAGGCTCAACTCTGGTTACGCGGTTTCCTTGATTCATGGCTTCTATCCCCTGTGAATTATTCTGTTAATTATCGAAAACCGTAAGTTCAGCATTAAGTAGTACCTTGTTCTGTACCTTACCAAGAAACGTTGGGGAACTACAGTCGTGTCAGATACGCATAAGTTAATACGGAATTAAAATTTCCAAAGTATTATCTGTTGTCAGTTAAAAGAAACGAGAGAACAAAAATAATCATGGAACGGTCAAACTGGAATTACTAGTTTATTACTATTATTATTATTATTTTAGAAATATATAGTTCATTACAGCAGGGTGATACAGGGAGTTGATTAACGTGTTGTTCAACCACCAGCAATGTTTTTTTTTTTTTTTTTTTTTTTTTTCCCGAAGTGCTGATGTGCTGAACACAAAAGTCACATTTGAAATCCATCAATGTTCTAAACTAGTTTCAAAAATATTTTGAAGCAAAAAAAATCACTTCTGGGTTGTAATTGTTTAATTTTGGAATCATCACAAGCAAGAGGCCATGGTTTACAACTGGTACAAATGAAATCGTAAACAGACATATATTTAACTTGAAATGCCGTTTCACTTTTGTCCGCATAGCATCCCTGGTATTGTTTATCATATCAACCGGAATTCTAGCTCCACTAATTTAGTGTTAAAATGCTGATTGTTGCGTTGTAGTTAAACTTTTCATAAGTTAACATTCAACATTTTTAAGTTCTCGCTGATAATAATTGATAAGCAACTGCTTTGGACTTTTTTGCGGAGGCGCGGAGCGGTAAGGTCCGCAAGCCGAGTTCGCTTGCCAATCACCCCCAATGTTCGGTGGGATGTACGGTGAGGGTGGAAGTTACGGTCCTGAGGACCATACTTCAGTAACCGAACACCAAGGTCATTTATCAACCTGATCGGTAATAGCAAGTGCTTTGAACACAGTCAGCAATAAATTGTAGAAGATATTCCAGCCGAGGCTATGAATAGTTTGTATAGATCGATGTTAGACGATCCTATGCTCGGTAGCCAAACCATGAACAAAAAATCCACTAGCGGCTATTAACTCTCGAGTGTCAAATCGACTGAACGCCAGCCCGGTACCGGAAAAAGAGGTCAGAAGGAGACCTACGCACCCAACGGAGAATTTCTTAAGATTATCGACAAACGACGTAATTACACAACACCCAGGAGCCTTATACAACACGACACCGGCATCCACCATCGACAAAAACCGGCAGAATCCACAGCAGAACTCAACGAACAACATGTATGAACCAAGTGAAAGTGGACCGTACATAGTAATAGCAGAAGGTAAAGATAAGAACACTGGACGTATACATCCGATGGCGATAGGAAAACTCCTGAGGTAACAAGGTTTCATGTCTTCTATCAACCTGGTAATCATTTCGAGATCCACCAGCAATAGAATTAAGATAGAAACCAGCAATAAAGACTCGGAAAATTATCTGGTAATATCTGAATATCTGAGATATTTTTTAGAAATAACTTGGAGTCCTATATTCCAAGGTCAATGATACAAAAACAGGATGTTGTGAGAAATGTTTTCACTACTCTTAGTGATACAGAAATCCTTTCAGTAATCGAGTGTGAGTGCCAGATATGTAACATCACGTGGTTCACAAAAAAATAAAAAAATTAAAAAAAATAAATAAAAAAAAAATAAAAAATAAACTGGGGCAGCAAGAAGTTATTCCATTTTCGGTAGTGTCCTAAAATTTAGATCACAACTTCTCCCTCAATTCGTCTACATCCACGGTGTAAGTTCCAGAGTTTAACCCTGCATTGCCGCCGTCATTCAGGCTATAAATGTTTGCACTTTGGACTCTGCAGTAATCAGTGCCGCTGTCAGGCACGATGCAGTTTCTGTGCAGCGGACCACAGTGTCGACTCATGCCCCAAGACAGCACCACCACTTTGCGTTAACTGCTCAGGTCAACACTTAGCAACTAACCTGACAGTTCATGCTCTAACTAGCAGAAAGCAAAAGCAATCATAAATGCACGTGTACAATAACATCAACTACAGCTTCACTGTAGCTACATTTTGAAAATAGATTCTTCTCCCAAATAGCAGGTAATCCTAGCCTTCGGATTAGCAGCCCCATCATTTCCCGCCTTGCCAACCATGCCTCACTCTCAGAGAAACCAGAGCCCTCGTTCTACTCTCCTTAGATATACATCCAGTACTACAATCTAACCCACAACGACCCGCACAACAAGGGGAACAAACATGATACAGTCGATCAAAGCAACCGAAACCGTACGCTATCACAGCAAACTTAAGAACAATTGGCAATGAAGATAGAATTCCCCAAAACCTAATGGGGAGAAGCAATGGACCGAGTTAACCTATAGCCCAAAATCCTTATCCACCTCTCCCACATAGAATGACAGAAACACTACAGAACAGTCATGAGCGTAGCTACCATAGGGTTAGGCGGTGCAATACATCGGGACCCCCACGTTCAGGGGACCCCCGAGAGTACCTCAGGGGGCCCCCAAGCGCAGCTCAGAGGGCCCACGGGCCTTCTGGGGGAATGGGCGACCTATTTTTTTTTTAGCTCTACCAAGTCTCCGAGGGGGACTCTAAGGCAGAAAAAGAAACGGTCGTCCATCTAGCCTGAGGGCCCAAACCAATTTTTTGCACCGGGGCCCTTGTTGATCCAGCTACGCTACTGAGAAAAGTGTAAACAGCCAGAGGGACACCAGTCCACAGCGACTAAAACCCCTATGGTGGAAAAACTAATGAATTTAATAACATCCATGATTGAACTGATCAGAACAAATGGCACGGCAGACCCAACTTAAATAATGAATTCACTTCAGCAGATTATTAAATCCTCCGATCCATGAACCCTACAATTAAAGTAAGAGCTCACAAGTCTCTCCCACATACTGCAAAACTTAAACTACTTCAGTGGAACGGAAGATCATTGTTTTCTAATACGGAAAGATTGAATATCGAACGTCATATTACGAAAAACGAGATTGCACTATTATCTGAAACCTGGTTCCAGCCACAGCCAGAACTTAACTTCAGGTATTACCAAACATATTGAGACTACCAACCAGATGTAAAAGGAGGAGTCACAATCTTGATCCGACAACTCATGCCCCAGGAACCTGAAAAATTAATTACTGCCAACCTCCCTTTCCAAGAAATATCTATACGAATACGACTTGAGCTGATCAGAACCTTGAATGCTCAATCGTATCTCAATGCTGCCCCCCGTCAGCTAGAATCAATCGAACCCACTGGGATAAACTCTTCAAACACCCTCCTTATATAATAGCAGGCGACTTTAACGCCCACAGCAGAAGCTGGGGCTGACAGCATGATGACTCCTAATTACCTTAATCGAAACGGCAGATAACCAAAACCTTGTTATAATGAAAAACGGATCTGCTACGTTAGTTCCAAGATTGGGGCGGAGGGGGTGGGGGGGGGGGCCCAACGGCTAAACATGAATTTTTCGTTGCATTCACAGTTAGAGAGGTTCAACAGAAAATTAAACAATCATCGGATACGACACCAGGCAAAGATGGAATACATTACTTGATATTGTATAACTAGCCTACACTGCTATTCAGCTTTTAACAAAATTTTCAATAAAATATGGATGATACACCAAATCCCTATAGGTTTGAGAACACAGACATACCTATACAGAAAGGAACACATCAAAGACCATAATTATCCAGGGTCTTACAGACCTCTCTCCCTGTTGTGTGCATCTAAAACATTAAAGCCTATGGTAAGAAACAGGCTAGAACGGCAGATAAAAACGAATAACTTATTACAGACGTCACAAAATGGGTTTGTAAAGGAAATGGTACACTGGATAACATAGCAATAATAACTACCGATATAAACTTTAGATTTACACGGAAACAATAGCTAGGGGCAATGTTTTAGATATCTCACCAGATTATGGCAATTATTATTATTACTAGCCCCCAATGCCCGTCAAAAATGACTGGTTGAATGGAGTATTCTGGAAATTCATTTTGTTTCAATTGCTTAGTTCAACAGATTTGTTATAAAATAAAGCTCAATGTATTTCCTCGTCCCTTGTGCTGTAGCAAAACAGTTGTCAGCTTGGTCCAGGTTGTATGTTTTATAGAAGCAAGCATGACGGACGTCGAGGTTGTGTCAGCCATAATCTTTGGCTAGCCTATTTTTATTAATTTAAAAAAAAATCGAGAAAGACTGAGAAGAAGATTGCGGATGTTAAAAATCCATAGAAACCATACCAGGTAATTATTATAATTCAATTAATAATTATTATGTAGCTTCGTTTCATTTCATTTAATGTTAGTATATTGTTTTATAATTAGAATTGTATAATATAATAATTATTGTTTTAAAGGCATTATAAATTCTATATCAATTATTTTTTGATTGTATAGAATTTTTGGAAGAACCATTTAATTAACTTCTTTTTAAGCCACCTGGGCAGTTTGATTGATAACTTCTGCCGGAAGAGCTATGCTGATTCTGAATATTCGCTGACTGAAATTTTACCTACGATTTCTAAAGAAAATACAGACTTCAAAGAAGCTAAATATAATAAATTTATACCTAAACCAGAGCGAAAAGAATCTTGTTTTTTTGCTTTAAATGTTTACGAAATGTGAAAATAATTTATTTTTTTTAATGCAGGGTTCTGCTTGATATAATTCGAGAAATTGTAAAATATCCTCGCTGGACCAGTTATTCATTTTTTCTTGCAGCACTCTACAACGAAAAGAAACGCACGTTTTGTCCGCCGTCAGTGCACAAACAATATTAAGTTCGCTCAAACGTGTAGCCGCTTCGCAAGCGCTTGCTGCAAACGCCTTTGATTTGTGCCAAGAAACCGACACTCGATCGGATCGGCCACAAGTGCCTGCAAGCCTACACAAGTCAAGCCAAGCGCCCTATCCGCATGTTTCAATTTGTGCGAGTTTGACAAGGTTTGGCAAGCGTTTGGTCCCGGCATCATATCCAAATCGGACAAGCAACTTAACATTTTAGGAGCAGTGGCGTGATCAAGATGGGAATCCCACCGCAACTTACTTCTTCTCCTATACAAATCAAAGATAAAATCCTTGATATATCACGAGTAGTATAATAATGGGCTTTCTCTTCCTAATTAAAGGATGCCGCCGCCACCTGCACCGCCCCCTCCCCCACCTCCTGCGGCCAAGTGCACCCACTCGAGGCAATTACCTACCTGCGGCCACACGCTGCCTTACAATTAGAGGAAATTACCTACCTGCGAAAATTGATTTCCAACCTGCGCACCGTCCGCCGCCTTGTAATTAGAGGCTATTACCTACTTGTGTATTTAATGATTGCCGTTCCGGACCGGAGCTCCTTCTCGGTCGCCCGCCTCGCTCTCTCCCCCGCCTCCTGAAGCCAAGGCGGAGACGATCGAGGCAATTACCTACCTGCGAGGCGCCTGCCGCCTTATAATGAGAGGGCTATTACCTATCTGCGAAAATTACTTCGGGCCGTCCACCCGACCGACCCTTTATACGCATGCGCGGTCCCCGACAGCGCTCTGAACTCTTGTGTATAAGGCCGACTAATCACGATTTTCTACTTAATTCAGTCTAGTATTCACAGTTTCCTCTGTTTTTCTATACAATGGTCTTAAAATAGTAATTATTCACAATTCACCAGTTTGTCAAAAGTATTGCTTAATCACGATTTTTTACTGAAATGCAGTAAAATTTTCGCGTTTTCCTCCGTGTTTCTATACAGCGGTCTTAAAATAGTAATTATTCGCAAATTCATCGTAACTACTGAATTAATTAACATATTTTAGTAAAGTGTAGTCAATTGTTTGAAACCCCGTTTGCTTAATAAAGCGCGAAGGAATTCAGCAAGTTGAAGAAGGAAAATAGTAAAACCTGGTGTTAGTCCTTTCAGGCCTACTCTTCCGAGAGATACCGGCAGGCTTTCATTCCCATCATAGGTAATTTACTTGAATTCAGTCAGTTTAGTTTTTTGTGGTACGTCAATAATAATTAATATTTAAATATATGTTTTTTGAATTTTACACGAGTGATACCTATAGTAACATTATATGTTCAGCCTAGAGTGTTATTTTCTTTTTTCATTATATGCAATGAGAGACGAAGAACGGAGAGAGTGAAACCTGGTGCCTGCCCATTCAGGCTTACACTTCCGAAAGAAACCACCAGGCTTAATGCCCCCATCCAAGGTAGTTTACTAGAATAGGGCGTATCTAGTCTGTAGCGGATAGGTCGGTTGGGCAGATTAATTGCTTGCCTTGCATAATCTAAATCACCCCTTCCACTACCTTATGCAAAGCACATATATTAATTTCAGGAAACAGAGGTGAAACCATTACTTCTGTTATTAATATTTGAAAAGATCCTGAAATATTGGTTTATTTGGTACTCATGAGGTATATTTACCGTTAATCTTAAACATTTGTCTACGTAAAATAAAGTTCAACGCAATACGTCGTCTTATAGATGAAAAAAAGCAAACAAACAACTATCATTAATTGAAGCTAAGAAATTGCAATACATGTACATGAACTTTACATAGATTTACAAATATCAGATGCAATTGAAGCAAAATAACTCTCTTATGGACATTGAGAGCGATTCTTGTATTACAATGAAAACAAGTTAACGTTAGATTTGATTGGGTTTTACAGGGTGCCAGGGAGTTGATTTGTTCCCACAAATAATAGTTAAAACATGGAAATCAGTCTTACAATTCAAACTAGGACAAAAGAAAACAAAAAAGCACTCGGCTTTTAGACACAACTAGCTCAGAAATTTTATGTCCAGCGGCATTACTCATTAGACCATTAAAGGGCTGTCTCAATGATTCGTCTGAGTACACACTGTTACTGGAGGTATAATTACCGTGCCTGTCTGGCTGCACAAAGCGTCACAACTAGAGCGCTATCGTCTCTCAAACGCGCACCTGTCCAGGTAATGCAAGGCACTTGTCACGTCATCCAGCAAAAGTGACAACATCGATCGGACATGGCGCTCAGTCACCGTCCGCGCTCCTCTGGCAAGCAGTAGCCAGGGCGATCATTCTGCACTAAGTGAAAACTTCTCGCCTCCCACAGCTGGTATCTCCTTGCTCCCCGGTATGTATCATGGAAACACAAATTTGTAAAATTTCCAACCACATCGGATTGGTCACGACAACGAGCAAACGGCCCATTCAAGGATTCCATCCACAAAATTCCCCAGCGTCCAGCCTTTCTCATTGGTATCAGCGTCGGAGGTAATCCCCTCATTGTCTCGACCTACCGGACACTTCCGGCTTAAGTCAGAGTGTCGCTCACGCTAACACAACTCTTGGCTAGACGCGGATTTCTGTCTCCAACTCGAAAAAGAATATCTATTTATTTCTTATGATTATAAATTAAATCAAACAATAATTAATTTAAATTGTACGAGATGACCCACCTAGTTATCTTGTTACAAGTCTTGCGTGGTACGTGAACATATAACAGTAATAATTATTCGTATGGCTTTATTATTCTGTATACTCCGCCCCCCCCCCCAGAAGGGTTCGCTGCATATAGACAGAGTATAGATTTTCTATGCATGCGGAGTTTGCTACGAAACCCCAAAAGCCGTTTATTGCCTGGGTCACGGCGAACACTTATATGGTAGTGTATATATTCAGCCTAGGGTGTTATTTATTTTTGTTTATTATATACAATGCGAAACGAACAAGGGAGACAGTGAAACCTGGTGCTGGCCAATTCAGGCCTACTCTTCCGAAAGATACCGGTCAGGATTAACGCCCCCATTAAGTGGTCGAATCAGTATCACTCCATACACTATGTGGAGAGGCTGAACCCAAACAAGGTGTAATAAGAAAAATGAAAAACGAAAATCATGTTCTGGAATACTAGCTGAAATGTGAAGTAATAGGATGATTTATAGAGATCGTGTCAAATTAAGTAGCTCATTTCGGCTTACGGAATGCGGTGAGCAGTTTTAAGTGTAAAATGTAGATTTCCAATGTCAAAGAAGATCAAACTCGTCTGCACTATTTTCCGTATTACGTTTCCTGTTGGTTTGAAAACACAGAACTGTCGAGCTCATGAGAGGCGGGATGGGACTGGAG
The DNA here is from genome assembly GCA_031002005.1 of Vandiemenella viatica. Classification (NCBI taxonomy): domain Eukaryota; kingdom Metazoa; phylum Arthropoda; class Insecta; order Orthoptera; family Morabidae; genus Vandiemenella; species Vandiemenella viatica. The sequence goes on along the minus strand of JARYHS010012983.1, from coordinate 27,507 downwards.
ACTTTGAACCGGAAGGATTTCTGCTGTGGTCTTTTGAAGGAAGCATCCCGGTATTCACCTGGAGGGATTGCGGGTAACCATGGAAAACCCAAATCTGGATTCTCGGATTGAGATTCGAATCCGCGTCCCCCGAATGCGAGGCCAGTACGTTAACCGTTCACCCAACACGCTCGGTGTAGTATGAAAAGTATGAATCGTAGTGTGCGCGTTTACACATACATACACAGTTGGAAGTAATGAGTACATCGCCTGATTCGAAGTACCAAATCGTTTTACTTATTTATTTCCATTTACATTTGACCCAGCATCTAGAGGCTAAACTGGGCCGCTAATCTTCCCTTAAGACCATGTTTAAAAAACAAATTATGTTAATAATACTATTAAGGGGCAATTATTGCACTACATGCAGAAGGGAATTCAAACAGTTCGGTAGCTAGAACCTTGGGGATCCACAAATCTACCGTGGCAAGGTGGATACGGAGATATGAAGAAGAAGGAAATGTCTCAGAATGGCCCCACACAGGCGCTCGATGAAAAACAACAACTGACCAGGATCGAAAAATTGTTCGACTTTGCCGGAGCTATCCTTTTTGAAGTGCATTGCAGTTGTGTAATAGCTTAAGGCTTGACGTAAGCACTAAAACAATCATAAGGGGCTTACGAGAACAAGGTATGCGAACCAGACGTGCTGCGATTAGGGAATGGTTTTCACCTGCACGTTTAATCTTCGCATCTGATACTGCAGCCAGGGCAGCCAGGGGACCTGATAACTCGAGACATGTCATCTTCAGTGATGAGAAGGTGTTTACGACGGGATCTGCGGGTAATGTGATGGTTTACCACCTACGTGGAGCCAGATTCGACTAACGATACATTCATCACAGCCACAGAACTGGTAGGGTATCTGTTACAGTCTGGGCATCGATTTCTGCTGCAGGTTGTGGTGTGATGTGGGAGGTGGACGGCTGTCTTAATTCCTCAGCGTATAAATCTGCTCTGGAGAACGTGATGTTGCCATCCGTGAGGCAGAGATTTATGGAAGGGCATTTTCCAGCATGACAGGTCACCAGTCCACAGGTCCTGTCTAGTTCAGAGGGGATTCGTCGAGCACCCCAAGTGCTGCAAATTGATTGGGCTCCCAAAGGTGCCGACATGAACCCTGTAGAAAATGTTTAGGCAGGAATGGTCAGAATTGTAAAGAAAAGGATCATGTGACGACGACCCGGCGCCAACTGTTAGATGCCATTTATGACGCGTGGGAAGAAGTGGCCGAAAATCATGGTTATGTTTCACGCCTCATTAATTCCATGAACAGTAGAATTCGAGCTGTTATCGATGAGGAGCGAGGCTGGACAAGATATTGAAGGCTAACTTCGTGTACTTTTTTACTTCTCCATAACTGTTCTGCCACACTTCTTTTAAGGCATTCAGCGATCGTATCCCTGTATTTACATCCTGGCCAGTTTCCAATCATCTTTTTCCCTTCCTCCTCTCCCCGTCACCAAAGATTTTTGAACAGTCTACAGGTCTATATCGAAGAAGGAAATTCCAACAGTCCGTCGGTTGTGTCGTATTGGGAAAGCCGAAACATACTCAGGTAGCATGAGGCTCTGGGGAATATTTTTTCTTTTATCCTCTTCATTTCTTTTTAGCCTCCTATATAAAATACTACACAGAAGTTTATAAGACAAGCGAAACATTCAATCAAAAAAGTTAGCAATGTTTTACTCCTGTTTTAATTCTAATTTTAGTGCCTGTAATATAAGATTCACATTTTTAAAAAATATGGTTTTCAATTAATTTAAGGTATTGTTTTCTTTACTTATTTTCACCGTTGCATTAAATGCTTGCGAATGCAGGAATGGCACCTTGGATTTATCATCTGTGTTAAGCATCATGTTTGAAATCACGTTTCCACATTCTTTTACCAGCGTACAGACCAAAATATTTAAATCTAAAAATCGAAGCAGATCAATTTCCCTTAAGGTATACTTGGAGATTTTTTTTTTTTAATGCAAGATAAATATACAATATTAATGAATTAATAATACGAGATAGAACATTTTCAATATGCTTTGAGAGCATTTTGAGTAAAAATGCAGAAAGTGTAATTTTCTAAAAATATTTTAATGATGAATACATAATTATGAATAAAGCGTTCCTTTCTCTTTCTATGACCTCGTAACTGCAAAATATTTCACATGAAGCCTTTGTATTCATTTTCGGCATAATGCCTGTCAGCGTCTCTGCAGGTGCTTTAGTTTTTAAAAGAAAATGCCTCGGTACGTTGGGTCATATTCACACACGACGTCAAATTTGGATTCGCTAATATTGGGTCTCCACCTCTATTATTTCGGAGTTTCAACTTTTGTTTGTATTTAGATACCTTTACTTCCGCAACATCTTCCTTTACATTGATAAAACAATCTCCTGAATTCACTAATAAAAATTATGTTTTGGAGTAGTATCAATAACTATTGTCTTTAAGTTTGATAACCGACAGTAAATTGGCGACATTTTTAAGCTTTGCATCTTTTTTTGTTTATGGATTTATGCCTTGTCGGCGTCGAGATATTTGGATCCGGTAAGGACTGGGGGGTAAGCAACGGGAAATAATTCGGCCATGGTATTTTTTGACGAGATCACCCAGGCATTCGCTTGGAGTAATTTTGGGAAACCATCGGCAACCCAAATCTGAATGACCGGACGAGGATGATTCGAACTCACGTCCTCCCGGAAGCCACCTTACAGTGTTACCAATAACCCAACACATTCGGTAATTATTCTTCTTCTTCTTTTTCTCTTTCGACGCCAATGTGATTTGAATCGTGAGAGTATTGGAAACTAGAATCGGGAAATAATTTCATCCACGGCTTTTTGAAGGAACTTTTCCGGAGTTCAGTTGGCAAGATTTACGGAAACCATACCAAACTGAAAATGGATGCCCTACGGGGTTTGAATCTGCGTCCTGCCGAATGTCAGGCAAGATTGTTTTCTATAACCCATCTGGTTAGGAAGGCAAGAAGTATCAGTGTTAGGGAGAAACAAAGGGAGACATGAAAGGTTTCCTACTTCCATTCTTTCAGCTTTAAAATCTGAAACCGCTTATTCACATTGCAGACGGATTTACTGTTATTAATTATTATTACTACTACTAGAACTGTAACTACTGGGATCAGGTTATACTTACCTTCTAAATATGTTATGGTGAAAATAAAATTAAGGTATTCTTATTCCGTACTCTTGAAGTATGTAGAAATAACTAATTTATATAAATGGTGCGATTTAATGTCAGATTTAAACATGAAACAGAATAGTCGTAAGGCTTGGAAATTACTGAAAAACCTCAATAGTGATCCAAGTAGCACTCCACCTAGTCTCCTTAAAATTAGTCCAAATCAAATAGCACACCAACTGCTACTGAATGGAAAGACTAGAAGAAGTCCAGAAAAAAAAGTTCCAAAGGCACTCTGACGAGCAAGACCATCTTGGGAATCCATTCACACTGATAGAACTGGAAGCCGCCTTGCAGTCTTTGAAGATTGACAAAGCTGCAGGCTTAGATGACCTGAGAACAGAGCAAATTAAAATGTTTGGCCCAGCTACAAAGCAGTGGATCTTGAATTTAATGAATGCCTGCACCTCCAACTTACAGATCCCCAAGATCTGGCGGAAAGCCAAAGTTGTGGCACTGCTAAAGCCTGGAAAGGAACCAACAGATCCAAAAAACTTCCGACCAGTTTCACTCCTTTGTCATTTATACAAAGTCTTGGAGAGATTGTTCCTCAATCGTATCTCAGAGTGCATTGACAAAATGCTTATAAAGGAACAGGCTGGTTTTCGACCTGGTAGGTCATGCTGTGGCCAAATTCTTAACCTCACACAGTATATAGAGGATGGGTATGAAGAGGACAGGTTACAGGTGTGGCATTCATCGATCTCACAGCGGCGTATGATACAGTCAACCACAAAATTTTGATAAGTAAGGTATATTCCATCACAAAAGACTACCATCTAACACAAGTCATCCAGTGTTTACTACAAAACAGAAGGTTTTATGTCACCCTCCACAATAAGAAGAGTCGATGGAGAACTCAGAAGAATGGCCTTCCTCAGGGTAGTGTGCTGGCCCCGCTCTTGTACAACATATATACAAATGATCAACCAATTATTCCTGGAACAAGAGCATTCATTTATGCTGATGACACAGCAGTTGCAGCTCAAGGCACAACCTTTGAGACGGTGGAGGTGAAGCTGACAACAGCTCTTGAAGATATGGCCAAGTATTATGATCTTAATCACTTGAAGCCCAACCCTGTAAAAACACAGGTCTGTGCATTCCATCTGAGAAACAGAGAAGCCAGAAGGAAGTTGAACATCAACTGGAGGGGGCAACAACTACTACACTGCGATACACCTAAATATCTAGGAGTAAAGCTTGATCGATCTCTCACATTCAAAACCCATTGTGAGGATCTGAAACTTAAAGTATCTGCCCGGAACAACATTATCCGGAAACTTACAAGTACCTCCTGGGAAGCACATCCAAATGTGCTTCGTACATCTGCCCTGGCACTTAGTTTCTCTGCAGCAGAATACTCAGCACCAGTTTGGCAAAACTCTGCACATGCTAAGCAGGTTGATATAGCATTGAATGATACTGGTCGCATTGTAACAGGTTGCCTAAAAACAACTCCTATTAGTAAAATATACCAAATCATGGGTATAGCACCACCTGACATTCGTAGGAAAACAGCTGCAGAGAGGGAGAAGAGGAAACAAGAAACAGACCCCAGACACCCTTTGTTTGGACACGAACCTCAACCCACAAGGCTGAAGTCAAGGAAGAGCTTCGTACAATCAACTACAGCCATAACATCTTCTACTGGAGCACGCCGTCTAGAACTATGGCGAAATTCGTTGCCTGAAGAACAGTGGAGGAACATCAAAGAGGCACCGGCTGCGGGATGTAATCAGCCATATGCTATATGGAAGGCTCTAAACAGATTAAGAACTGAAGTGTCCCGATGTAAATATAATATTAAAAAATGGGGGTACACTAATGACAACGATCTATGTGAATGTGGTGAGCTTCAGAACCCACAACATCTTCTGATATGCAGGAATCTCCCTGAAACCTGCAATATTGACGACCTTTACAGGGCAAACTAAAAGGCCATCAAGATTGCGGAATTCTGGTCACATTCTATATAATTGTGTTTATAGTTTAATATTAATTAATTAATGTTATTTGTTATTTGTTTTTTCAACTTGTTATGTCCTGGACACGAGAGATAAATAAATAAATTTATATTCCGGGATTTAGTTCACCAACTGAGTACTTTCTTCGTAAATGCATTTTCTGCTTACGCTTGTCACACACAGTTCGATAACGCTGCAGCGCCAGAACGTGTGACTAAGTCCATTCAAATACTCTTTTTGGTTTTAGAAATTTTGATCCAGGCGTAATTTAGCGATTCTTTTCAGTATTTATCATGTAATTTCGTTTTCTTGCGAATTGTCAACTTTTTATTTGAAAAATACGCAGTGGCTATCAAAATTACGAAAAAAGCAGTATCATTCCTCTATATCAGTGGTCGGCAACCTTTTAGGAGGCAAGGGCCACAAGGTGGCAACACAATAAAAATGCGAAAACTCAGTTTTAAAATTTTATCAATACAAATCAGGATACAAATGAAGAAAAGTTTCAAAATTGATCTCGCATACTAAATTCAGTGTTAAGTTTGATGTTGCATTTGACTGACTTTTTTTTTGTATTTCAGCTTTCACGTTAGAAGTTGAAATATGTATTATATCTCTCAAATGCTCATCTGTTGGACGAGAAGCGTATTTATTTTTTCGATAATTGACGATTGAAAAAGTTTGCTCGCGTAAATAAGTGCTTCCAAAAATTGAAATAAACTGCTGAGCAAACGTTTTCAATTTGACAAAATCAGACGGCTGACTACCATAAAATTTTACAAAATCATTCATCTCGTAAAAGGCGTTTTTTAGACTCTCATTGGATTGAAGTTCAATCACATTAATTTGTAGATTACTGGGAACATCCTCAACATTGCATGAAAAAGGGTTAACAAAAATCTTGAGTTTTTTCGAAATCTTCACGAAATCACCAAATCTGTCACTGAATTGGCCTCGTAATGCCATTAAAATGTCTTTCATTTTCTCACTATCCAATTAAAATCAATGCCAGCTTCCTCGATAGCCTTTAAACAATTTTCATCAATATGTTTTATGAAGAGTCGGTTTTTAGTTAGGAACGCCTTTACGTCTGTATGCATATCAGATATTAGTTTGTTTTTCCCTTGAAGCTTGACATTCAGCGTATTTAATTCATAAGTTGAATCTGTCACAAATCCAAGATCTCTTAACCATTGAGGGTCTGTTAACTCTGGAACAGATTTACCTTTCTGATTCATAAATGTGTTGATTTCTTTTCTGAGATCGAAAAATCTTTTCATTATTTTTTTTTTTTTTTTTTGCTGTCGTCAGTCTTTAGACTGGTTTGATGCAATCCTCCATCCCTTCCTATCTTGTGCTAACCTTTTCGTTTCTACATACCCCTTACAACCCACGTCCTCAATTATCTGCTTCATATATTCTAATCTCTGTCTACCTCTACAGTTCTTAACTTCGACTGTTCCCTCTACTAACAAATTAACCAATCCAACATGTCTGAAAACATGACCTACCAGCCTGTCTCTTCTTCCTGTAAGCATCTCCCATAAACTTCTTTTCACACCCTTCATTTCCAAAACTCGTTCATTTCTTGCTTTGTCTGTCCACCTAATTTTCAGCATTCTTCTGTAGCACCATATTTCAAATGCTTCAAGTTTCTTTCTTTCCGGTATTCCTAAAGTCCATGTTTCGTTACCGTAAAGTGCTGTGCTTCACACATAGAGTTTTAAAAAGTTCTTTCTAATTCCTAGATCAATATCTGAAACTAAAAGGTTTCTATTTTTCATGAAGGCTCTTTTTGCTAGTGCTATTCTGCTTTTAACATCATTCCTGCTTCGGCCATCGGTTGTAATTTTGCTTCCCAAGTCACAGAACTCACTCACTTCTCCTATTGCATCCAATCCTATTTTTATATTTAATCTGCTAGTATTAGTATCATTTCTGCTACATTTCATCACTTTTGTCTTACTTTGATTTATATTCAGTCCAAAATCTTCCTTCAGTATTTTATTCATGTCATTCAATAACTTCTCAATATCCTCAGCCCTCTCTGCTAACAAGACAACGTCATCAGCAAATCGTAGCATACTGATTTTTTCTACCTGAAAACTTATGCCACATGGAAATTTTTCTTTGACTTTCTTAATTGCTTCTTCTACATACAAGTTAAACATTAACGGGGATAGACTACAACCTTGTCTCACAACCTTTTTAACTGATGCATGTCTCTCGTGATTCTCCACTTTTATTACAGCCACTTGATTCTTATATAGTTTATAGAGTATTCTTCTCTCTCGATACTTTAGTCCTTACTTCTTTAAAAGTTTGAACATCTTGTCCCACCTAACGTTATGTATGTACCGTACTGTAAACAAAAGTAATTGCTTGCTGAACATCTTGGTCAAAGTAAGCTGTTTGACTGAATTCATTCGTTTTCAGATAGCATGTGATCACACTCGGGCTGAAGTGCCATCCACTTCAACGCAGTTTCAAGGCTGGCAAATGTTTGACTAGCTAATGATCCCGTTTCTGCTTCAATTTCGACATTCCTCGACACTTTTGTAGTGACCCTGAAAGCTGAGTGATAAGAGCCGACAGGGTAACCATCCCCTGGAGCCTTGGATAAGGGTCGACCATAGAAGATCGACATTCGTCATAGGCTCCTACTGCAACACCTGACAGAGTTAATGGCTCGGTACATTTAAATATTAATATAGGAATGGAGGTTAAATTACTGTAAACGCCAGTTACATATTTACACCTTTATTTACATGAGCAATGTCTGATGGCATATGTGAATATCTACAATGTTTAATTGACTTTATAACAAAATGGTTATGCGTTCACCGGATAATTCCACACAGGGCCAAAGGCAAGGGCGAGCAGGTAACTTATGGGCGCCTCGCAGCCCAAACTAACTGGAATATTGATAAGACCTTTACAAGATTATGCCCTCATAAATATGACCAAATGATTGACTATTTAACTGCCCACCCCCAGCTATCGCAGCAGAGCCCACCTTATTAGCAGACGCCAGGCACCATCTTCTCTGCAACCCGCCACCCCGGCGGCGTAGACGCCTCCCGGAGCCCTCGGCGACGATGTGGTACGTTGTAAGACTTTCGTAGAGAGACTCCCCCAAACCCCTGCTCCCAGGGTTTAAATAGATACTTCCCCTTCCTATCATCACTATTTGGAGAGGGCAATATTCCTCGCTATCCTGCTGTTTGAAGTAACTTTACCAGCTTGCAGTAATGACAAGCGCTTGGCAACTGGCTTGCTGATATGCGTGCTACTTCTCAGGTCATAGCTCTATTGCTTAAGTTTTTCATGCTCGCCCGCCCTGGATACCGTCTTCGAAATTAATATGAAGTAGTAGGGCAAGTAATCGCCTAGATCATCACAGTTTCTTCTCTCACACAGTCAATAATTTCACAATCATTTGGAATATCATACCCAACCCAGGGTCTGACGAATCACACACCACCCACTCTCCTATGCCTTCAGCACTAACTTCACCCAGGAATTTTCAGAACAATGTTTCTGATTTCCTCAACTGACACGACATTCCCATCTTCTCCTATCTCTTTCCTTACCTTTTCTTGAGCTTCTTTTTCCTTTTTCTCCTTTTCCTTCTCTTCTTCAGTTGATATGCCTTTCAACTTGTTCCACGCACTAATTAATTTGACTGCCATAAGCGATTCGGATAGTCGGATAATTGGAGTTCTACTGTACTTGCTTGTAGAGAAACCAAACAAGAAGTAAATGCTTAACTACTGTGTTGGTGAGATCGCATTGCAACGTACCCAATGTTGCCGTTATAAATTCAAAGCTTCAACATTCGAATTGATGCATTAACTGTAATGCGTGTTACTGACTTCATGCATCACAATATAAACCTTACCCAAAATCTCGATAGGTTCTTACATTTTCAGATGGAATTTTCTACGTTTGAACCGCTGATACTAATTACATGCCGCTAAAATGATGTCCTCAGTAATATGGCGCCAATGAAATCAAAGGAAATTAAAAATAAATTTTAGCAACTTACATTATTCTACATAATATTAGTTTTCATTCTGGTCCAGGCCGCATGGATCGCTATAATCATGGAATTACTTTCATCCACATGAAGTAATTGTTTCACTAATAGGGCGCTCATGATTTTTTTAACCTTAACAATATGCATTTCCTTTGCCATTCTCAACAATGGTAAATTTCAGCCAACATTCAAAACTTCCATTAACATTGTAACTCGAGAACAGTGGCGTAGCTAGGGGGGGGGGGGGCAGTGGGAGCGGTCCGCCCCGGGTGTCACCCGTTTGGGGGGTGACACCCACATTTCGAAAATAGTAATCGAAATTAGTGTGACACAAAAAAAAAAAATAATAAACTTCTTTTATCCTTTGGTACCGAAACACGTCTGCTTTTATTGTTATTAATATTTGTTTTTAGATTGATCTGTCGCTTTTTCAAATGCGATTCAGAGGACTGTGCTCATTCGTTATAGTAGAGTATAATTGTTGGCAATACCGTGCGCTTAAGCAAAGAGAGTATCGCTCTGTAGCTCTAACAATCACAAGAAATCATTGATTGTTGTGCTTGCTGTACGTCACTGTTGTTTGGTTTGTTAGAAGCGGCGGTGGATATAATGTAAGTTTTCTTGTATAAAAAGAGGAAGTTTTAAAATGAAAGTTTATATATAATTGCTAAAATCACAGTAATTAGACATTTAAATCGTAAATCCTCCAAAATATTTAGAGAAAAATGTTAGATTTTCCTTTGAAAATGAAAACCAAGCTTATGTCGGAATATGCGTAGTCTGGGTTTCAAAATTGTTTTGCTTATTTTGATTTCCATTAGTTTTCAAGCTAATATTTACAAGTGCTTTGAAGTTTTTTCTAGTAATTTTTGAATTTATTATCTGACAGATTCGTGATGTACAAACTGACTACATTTCGCGTTATCCTATTTACACTCTGCGTACCTGCCTGTTATCGACAGTGCACCTATTCGACATGAAATCGTATCATTTTCGAATTTATGCTAATAAAAACTGTGCATTAAACTAGCAGTACTGTCAGGTTTCAAATCAATCCGAATGGGTCCAAGTGTTCATTGATGGTATAGGCCGTCGTTGGTAATCAGTTTTTGTAGAGCATGTGTTTAAAACAGTCGGAACCGTAACTCAGAGCTGCCGATTCTACAGATTTATCCGTAGATCTACGGATTTTTATTAAACGCTAGGATTTTTTTCGGATTTTGTTAAAATATCTACGGATTTTTGCTATTTTTTATTATTTGTTGATTTTTCCTTATATTTGTGTTTTGTTAAACTTTGAGGGTATAGTGTTAAAGTTTTACAGAATTGTCAATAATTTTGAATCCTTTCTTTGCAACAGCTCGTGTGAACGAACAATTGACATGAAGTAAAGCTCATATTTTGTTTGATTATACATTTTATAGATCTTAAAATACCGAAGTACAGAATTATCGGCGCACTCTTTATGCACGGTGACACGCTCGTTGCCACGGCTTTTTAACATTTCCTGTTACAGAGCAAATGCTAAAATTAATGTCAACAATGAAAATGTGTGGTCCCTTTTCTTTAAAAAAAAAAAAAAAAAAGAGTGGGCACAGAAGCAGCAGTGATGAAATTGAGGGTGTATAAGACATTTCTTACTTTCAATGTAAAATACAATGGAAAGGAAGGAGTGTAGTTTGGACTCTCGAAACCAAATGTAGATAGTATTTTTCTGTTTGTTTTGCAGTATACGTGCATGTGCATACTTTCTTCAAAATCAGAAAGAAATGGTAGCTTTGTATAAAGAACATTGGCAGTAATTAAAGGGGTAGAAATGGGGATAGGGTTTGCGTTGTTGTGAAAGTTATGTGGACATTATTTTTCTTTTTCTATTTGTTTTAAAATATACACATGCGAAGTTCCACCAAATCGGATTAAAATGTGGGTTTTGTACAGATATTAAGGGAAGCGGAGCCAGGAAAGTTTTTTTGATTTTTTGGTCAGAACTCTTATTCATAAAAAATTACATATATATGCGCCAACTTTTATAAAGATCGGTCAAATGGTGTCGACTGTAGCTTTCTAAAAAGAAATTGACAAAAACCAAGGAGGTGGAAACGGGGAGAGGGGTTCAGTTTCTGCAAACCAAGAGTTGGCATTATTTTTCTCTTTGTTTTATAGTAAAAATTAGCCAAGTTCTGTCTAAACCGGATAAAAACTGTGGTTGTGTAAAAAAATTAAGCGGTTTAATGGGGAGAGGGGGTGGTTTTGGTGGTTTTGGTCAGACACCTTTTTCGTGAAAAAATACATATAAGCACCAACTTTCATGGTAATCGGTCAAACGATCAAGACTGTAGATTTTTATAAAGAACATTGACAAAAGTTAATGGGGTTGAAGGAGGGAAAGGGGTTGAGCATTGGCAAACCAAATATTGACAGGATTTTTCTCTTTGTTTTAAAGTATACATAAGCAAAATTCAATAAAAATCAGATAAGAAATGTAGATTTCTATAAAATTAAGGGGTATAAAGGGAAACATGGGGTGGTTTATTTATTTATTTAATTTTTTTTGGTCAGAAACGTTCTTCATGAAAAATTACATGTATATGCCAACTTTAATGGAGACCAGTTAAATGGTGTCGACTGTAGCTTTGTATAAAGAAAATTGGCAAAAATTTAGGGGGTGGATAGGGGGAGAAGGCTTCAGTTTTTTCAAACCAAAATTTGACAGTATTTTTCTCTTTTTTTTGACTAAACATGTCCAAAGTATTATCGAAATCGGATAAAAAATGTGGGTTTGTATAAAAATTAAGGGGTGTAAAGGGGAGAGGGGTGGTTTTTATTTATTTATTTTTTGGTCAGATTCTCCATGAAAAATTACATGTATATGCCAACTTTGATGATAATCGGTCAAATGGTATCGAATGTAGCTTTTTATGAAGAACATTGACAATAATTAAAGGGGTGGAAGGAGGGAGGGGGTTGAGCTTTGGAAGACCAAATGCTGACAGGATTTTTCTCTTTGTTTTAAAGTATACATGGGCAAAGTTCAATAAAAATCAGATAAGGTATGTAGGTTTCTATAAAATGAAAGGGTGTAAGGGGGAGAAGGGGTGGTTTTTTATTTTTTTGTTAGAAACCTTCTCCATGAAAAATTACATGTAACTGCCAACTTAAATGAGGATCAGTTAAATGGTGTCGTCTGCAGCTTTGAATAAAGAAAATTTGAAAAAATTAAGGGTGTTGATAGGGGGAGAGGGTTACAGTTTTTTTAAACCAAAAGTTGACAGTATTTTTCTGTTTATTTTTGACTATATATGTCCACAGTTTCATCGAGATCGAATAAAAATGTGGATTTGTATAAAAATTAAGGGGTGAATGGGGGTAGAAGGTGTGGTTTCTCAATGAAATTCATGTGGGACCACTTTGGAGGTATACCCTATCCACTAAAAAAATTTCATTGAAATCGGTTCAAAATTGGCGAAAATATTGCTGAACATACATACAAAAAAAAAAAAAAAAAAAAAAAAAAAAATACAGACGAATTGATAACTTCCTTTTTTTTTGAAGTCGGTTAAAAAAATTGCGTTGTTTTTATATTGCATTTATTGTTCTGTTTTTATGAAGGAACTTAATGTGAAGTTGCTTCTCTGACTATACAGTCTCTCCCAGGGTGTCTCGACTTGTGGGACCCGGATTTTGGGTTTGCACCGATGGGTCTGGATTTGCTTCTACTTGGATCAAGCCACTTCTGTTAACTTTCCTCTCGATATCCCTTGCGAAGTCATTTAAATACAACCTCTGTTAACGTTTCAACAACAAATGAGTGCGTAGTTTCCGATTTTTTAAAAAATTTGTAGCGAAATATTATGGTCGCCCTATAGTTACACTGGCAAAAATTAGAATCTCAACATGCATACAGGAATGGTAGAATTTTAGGAAACTTTGAAGATATATCCAGGGCTATACCCAGAAGAAATGATAACAAATGGAAATGGATCAGGCTAAGTTATTACCTTTAGATACAGTTTTCAGTATGAAATGCGTCCAACTTGAGCACTAATACATTCGTGGATCCTTGCCGACATTGAATCAACAAGTGTTTTGAATGTCTTCTTGGGGTATTTCTCTTTACGCCTGCATGTCTTTCGCAGTCAGTTGTTGCGCAGTTTGTGCTGGGTCACCAGAGGCGGCCCTAGCAAGTTTTTCATGTGGTGCGAGATCTCATTGTGGCGCCCCAAATGAGCAACCTCTTATTAGTGATTAAGTTGTCCATATAGATAGATTGAAGATAACATAGTTTTTTTCATCCTACTAATGTAAAAGTATGTTAGTTCGGATATTTTTCTATTTCACGTCGAAACTACTGAACTGCTTAGGATAAATTTGGAATAATGTATTGGCACTCTACTTTTATACCAAATAGCAGTTCCCGTGTGATTCGGATATGAATATGTATATGAATTCTTTATGAATGAGCAAAGCCGCAGGCAAAAGATACTGATATATGATAATATATGATAATAACTCAAACCTCGGAAAGATTAGTATAGGATAGCAGCGGTATGAATGAGAAACAACAGTAAAAAGGAATACTATATGTTTGAAAAGGTTTATTTGAGCTACTGTGGTGAACACAATGCTCACTTCATATACACGTCAAATTAGCAGTTTTTAATATTTTTTAAAATATTTAAAAATAGAAAATATATGAAAATAAAAATTCCCACTCTAATACCGAAAAATTAACTTTACCAAAATTTTGCCAGAACCCTCGCGAACTAATTCTTAAACAGCTTAAATGCATTTATTCCCCCCCCCCCCCCCCAGGTAAAACCATTTTCAACAAGTATTTTTCATTGTTTTTGTCCCACTCTGAAGCCCTTGGGATGTTGTGCTAATAGAGCGACCAACAGATACTCTATTCTATTGGTGATATGCAAAAACATGTTCATTGTAAACAATTCTTATTGATCTGTTGCTATTTCATTTAAGGCTAATACTCAAAAATTCTTTACTTTCTTCGGCATCTGACTGGGTTAATAATAGGAAATTTTCCAGTCTGAGAATCAACTTCTCCAGCTGCCAGTTATCAGAGCTCAAATTCTGAGCTGGGGTGGAAGAGGTATTATCCACCGCCCCGAAACTGGTACTGACCTGTTGAAATTTGTTTTAGCTGCTTAGTTATAATGCCCTCTTCACGTTTTGAACTCTCCTTTTTTGGAAAAGTAGCCGCGAATTAAATTAAAAATGCCGAAATGTGAGATGATACGCAACCGCGAAATGGTAGCAACAATGGAAAAATGGCACAATGATTATTGGTACAAGGATCATATCAACCTAAACAGGTTAGTTCTGTTATAGTGATCGTGGTTAGGTTGAAATTCTGACTGGACCAAGAGTAAAAAGTTTACGGGAAATTCGTTCTGCGGGATCTATATCAGGAACGACGGATTTGTTTACAACGGACGCAATCGATTATCTCTCATCGCTTGTATCGATTCTTTGTTGTACTGCATCTCGGATAAAAATTTTCTATCTGTTAATTTCGTGCGACTTTTAACAACGAAATGTAGCTAAAACGGCAATAAAATATTACAACAAAGATTTAACCATCATTTCAAAATTTTGTCATTGTTTTTGAGCGCCTGAGGCATCTAATAGTTGCGCTTCACTCTCACATTTCAGAATTTTTAATTTAATTCGTGGCGACTTTTCAGAGAAAGGAGGATGGATAACGTGAAGAGGACATTATAACGAAGTTGTCAAAACAAATTTCAACAGGTCAGTAACAGTTTCGGGACGGTAGAGAATATCCTCTTCCAACCCCGAGCTTTTTTTCAACAAATGTGAAGATTTTCATAAATCCACTTTCGTCTGCATAGCCTTTGTAACAATGTATTATACCAAGTCACCAATATAATTATTAACTCTAATTGATCCATGATCTGGCTAAGTGACAAGGTATCCGTTGCTGCAACTGAATAATTCGTTTCAGAATGGCGTCACGAACTGAAGAGTAGTGATAACGAACTGTACGGATGCTAGAAACTCTATTCTTGAAACGAGTTTCGCAAATTTTTTTGGCGGTAGTCCTGAGTGCTTGAATACCACTGCCCATCGCTTTTTTGATCGAGAGAATATCACAAATATTCTTCAAGGAAACCGATTTAACTGATATTTTGGCGGCACTAGCTATTACCAAATTTAATGACAGTTACTTTAATTAAAAAATGGTTGAAGATACTGGTTCAGAATTTTGCTTTTGCCACATTTGTTCCTCCTACCAAATTGGATCGACTGTTACATCTTTGGCCTCGTCAATCGTTCATATCCAAATCGAACTTTTGCTAAGTATCAATACTAAACAGGGCAGCGCCCAAAAGAGTCACTTTCCGGATTGTAAGCACAGCGTAATACTTCGCCTTCATTAGTGTCAGCAAAAATCAAATTTAAATATAAATGTTCGACGTGACTTACATCAAGAGTTCAATTCAATATGATTGAAAAATATTTAGATGACCTAAACATAGTCAAAATTTTATTACGAACTTCATTCGTTTTGACTACTTTTGCCAATTTAATAAGATATTATTCTCGTTATTAGCAATACGGCGGAAATGTTCCATCACCACAGGGTAATATTTTCCTAGCAGTTGCAATATACCCAGGAAGTTACCATAATTAGAATTATTTACTATTTCAGATCCAAAGCTTCCTCTGAACAAGATATCATTCATTAGAGGATTGCAACACACTGTGATTTTTCGTCTTCAGTCTGTATATACAAATGCTTGTCTAGTTATTTAATGGAATTAACGCTTCTATCCAACTGAGCATTGTGTGATTGTGATCTGATGAAGATTCGCGAGTTTTGAGACGCTCTGATAAGTAAATCCATTCATGCAATCCTTCTTTCCCAAATTAAAATGAGGCCTTCTATTGAATAAACAACATATGAACAATATACTTTATCCGCAGACTTAGAATAAAGGAACTATCTACTTTTATAAGTTTCATCATTTGGTGTTTTTGAAAATACGTATTTGGAAAACGACGTCCATGATTTTTTTTTTATTGAATTTTTTCGTTGCTTCAATAATTATTTTATCTCTGTCAGCAGAGACAATGAGCGACAATTTTGAAATATCGTCATAATTTGTACTTTGAAAAGGCGACTGTGGTGGTATGTCTTGTATACCCATTTGTAATCTTTTGAACAGCAGACGACGTTCTAGCCATAGTATATCTTCTGGCACATGCTGCTCTTCTTCATAAGCCTCATCTGAATAACTTCCATTAAAATTTTCTTCCGTCTCGTGTTGAACTAGTTCTGGTGACGATGATTCAGGTGACTTAAAAAAAAAATCCAGCAATTTTGAAGCCTTCTCAATTTCGTCTTGATTTTGTTTTCTTTTAAATATTGTGCGCCATACAGATTTTTTTTTTTACTTTAGCGACATGTCCTGTCTGTAAAAGACAGATAAGCCTTGTAAATATTTATGATACCAACGTTAATTATGATCACCGAAGGTTTAATATGGTAGAAAGAGAGAAATAGGTTGAATCTCGCCCCATGCAAGAACTTCCCAGACTACAGCCGAGAGGGCTTGAAACAGGTGCGGGAGAGGCGCAACGCGGCACGGGAGGGTGCTGTCTTTGGAACGAGTTGTGATTTTCATGATTTGAATAACTCGAACTGACTCGAGTAGCAACTCTAATTGACTCTATTCCTGATACCATACGACTATGCATTGAGCTGGAACACTTACTTTTATAAAATCTTCTAGATGGTGTGTGTTAAAATAATAAATTAATTATTACAGAATTCATTTTTCATTTTTTGCGCAGACGATCTCTCACTTCAATTTCGGCGCCCCCCATATAACGGCGACCGGTGCGGTCGCACCGCTCGCACCGCCCTAGGGCCGCCACTGTGGGTCACCTGTGATTAAATGTGTCTGCTCCTGGTATCCCTAACATGCTTTATTGGAAACAAATCTGGGGACTGTGCTGTTCAAATTGTGATCGAAACTTCTTGCAAGACTTTTGTAACGATGGTCGCAATATGAGGACGGGCATTATCTTGTTGCAAGATGCGATTTGAATGGTGAACATGAAGGGTATCACAATAAGATGCAGTACCCCGTCAACATAGTGGCGGGCTGTCATTGTGCCATCAACAACAGCCGACTCAGTCATACATTCGAAACTGATTGCCGCCAATAAAATGACACCGGTAACTGCACTTGTATGATGTTCCGAAATCACAGCAGGTAAGCCGTTTTCCAATACGCCTGCGAACATGTCGTGAATTATCACTTTGCCAAAGACAGAATCGAGACTCGTCTCTAAACACAAAGGTACGCCATTCACCTGTCCTTTTGTGTTTTGCATTACGCCAGGTTAGATGATGCTGGCAATGAAATAAGATTAATGGGACACATTGCATAGGGGTCAGAGAGTGTACTCCAGCTTCAAACAATTGGTTTTCAATCGTCCGGGGAGGGGGGGAGGGGGTGACTCTCTCTGTAACCACTGCTTGGATCTGGCCTGCAGTCAATCATTTGCCAGCAGCAGCCACCCACACAATTTGGCGGTCTTCACGTGCTGTTATCCTTCTGTATAGACCTGGAGTATTAGAGCTCTCTTTCATCACTGCGTAACAAGTCTGTATACTGACAATGCACTACGGCCAATCCTTTGGGAGATTTCACGATATGATGCACCTTTTTAAAACACGTCAATCCTCCGACCACTCTCACAGTTAGACATTTGGGTGTAGAGACTTGTCACTCTTCGCCTGAGCATACTTAGCCAATAAGAACTCTTGTACAACAAAGTGTCATGTTACACCACACTGTACGCCACTAGTACGTTAAAAATATTATAGAAAAATAGCAATCTACATAATAGATAGCACCGTAATTTTCTTATTATTACCGAGCGGGGCGGTGTAACGGTTAGCGTTCTCGCCTAGCATTCGGGAGGACGGCGGTTCGAATCCCCGTCCGGGCATCCAGATTTGGGTTTTCCATGGTTTCCCCGAATCACTCCAGGCAAATGCCGGGATGCTACCTTCAAAAGGCCATGGCCGAATTCCTTCCCATTCCTTGCCCCCATCCTTGCCCCCCATCCTTTCCCGTCTCTAAAGACCTCGATGTTAAAAAGAGACGTAAAGCATTATTACATGTAAAACTTTCAATTTTAAATCATGTGAGCATACTTGGGGCCAAATTTCATTCATTTATCACAACACCGTCTGGGTGTTGGGATTTTAATTTGCACCAGTGTGTGTATCAGTTGCTAGGTGTAAAGGTCGAGCTCTACTTTGTCAATACTGGTCTGTACCGTCACCACAATTACAGTCGGAGATTGGCAACTCGCCCCCTCGCGTCCACAATTTTTTATAGCTCGGCCGTGTTCCTACCCGGTCTTTAGTCTCCTTTAACTTTTTCAAGTGATTGTTACAGGGAATCAGTGTTGGGGATGGCAGGTAGGTTTGACATCCTACTTTATTATACTGTACTTTATTTTGCACAGTTTCGGTACGAAAGTACATTAAAATACTTTTTTATCTGACTCACGTAATCACCTATCTGGTTGATCTTTTATGTACAAAAATAGTATCCCAGCGCAGTATTAACAAATCATTATCACACTGTACCGGAATGAAAGATTCTCCCATATTTCAACGCAATCGCAATGAAATGTCAATCACTTCGCACTTGGAGGGTTTGTTTTGCATGAGATTCTTTTCGATTCATTCAGTATTTTTTTTAAAAAATTTTCCTAGTAAAGAACGAGGTTATAACATATTTTAATTTAAATTTAGGTCGTAAAGATTTTGTATAATAAATATAATAATTTCATGTTATCTCAAAGTTCTAGTCACAGAGTTTGTTATTAGGAAACTCGCAGTGCACCTATATCGTAGTCACCTAACTTCGAAAGGAGACCTACAGATTAACGTGAAATTCGAACACGAAGCATCCTAGAATCCTCGTATTAACAGATAAAAGCATTGCCAGAGATAAATGTCGATTTTTAGGCCCTCAAAAATTACAGTCGAGTCCGAGATTTGAACCGGGACATTCAGTATCCTAATCGCACGCAGTCATTTGAGTCACCAGTCCGAATATAGGTGTAATGAAAAATAAGTTTGCAAACATGATACAATCAACATACATTTTTCTATCCCATCTATTTTTGCTATCAAAAAACACGAATCAACTTTTATGTGTTTGAATACATATTTTTCAGTACTTATAGATTGGTCTGGCGTATGGTTACGGCGTGCGATTCGGGTGTGGAAGGTCCCCGTTACAAATGCAGATCTCGGCTGCAATTTTTGTGGGTCTTAAAATTGATCTTCAACTCTGGCAACGTTTTGATTTTTTAATGCGAAGATGCTAGAACAATTCATACATGTTAAGAAAATCTTATGAACATGGATGAAAAAAAGACACTTGTTTTAAGACCAACAATAACATGAAAACAACATTTTGTCGTAAGGGAAGGGAAATTTCCGAACTCTCTCTATGCGCTTCTCCACATCCAGCAGACCGACACTGGTCCACACCGTCAAAACATAAACCAATCCAATGATGGCCGGGTCTCTGACGACATGCCGTGTCCTTTGGACAAACTTCGATCGAGTGAGCGCCAATAGTAAGAAACGTGTCGGTGCTGTGACGGTGCGGAACAGTATCAGCAAGTGAGGCCCGATCTTCATAGGAGTTAAAATTAATCTAAAACCACTTTCGATCACCAGTGATCAACACGTGGCTAAAATCTTGCCATATTGATTATTGAACATAAAGTAAATCAAATTTTTAATTTTGAAAATGTGATTTACGGGTTTGCAGCTGTTAAAGCTAGAAAGAGGGAATTGTGAAAGCAATTGTTTTTATTTTATTTGTATATCTTTTAAATATTGTTAATCTTACAATTTTATTAGCTATTTTTAAATAACAATAAATTTTTCATTAATTTATGTTTTATTAATATCATATTTTACACTTACAAGATGATATATTATACTCAATTTTGGATTTAAGTTTTCAAGGGGTGACACCATCGATAACCGCCCCGGGTGTCACCCACGCTAGCTACGCCACTGCTCGAGAATTAACGAAAACATCTGCATAGAACGAATACAAATAAATAAAAACTTGTATTTAATATGTTAATTTAAATTCAATACATACTTTTATTTCAATACTTTGGCAATTCATTTCTTCCATAAGAGTGAAATATAAATTAGCTGAAAGTTTTATATCGAATATTAATCTTATATATATATAAAACTAGACGTGTTTTTTCCTATATTTCATTTTTGAGCCAACACTACCTAGCACAGATCACTGATGTTTGTGGGTGGAGGTAGCATGGAGTTTCCAGTCGTGCACAACGTTAGCCGAATGCCGATAGCTGTGGGGATGTGGGAGATATAATGATTAAAGTTGATCAGTGCAGGGAGTTTTCATATTTCGACCAAAAATTCGTATCTCCGTATACTTCTCTTTCCTACCACAACTACATAACATAGAGCATTGGTGTTTGAGTGTGGTAGTAGAATCGTCTTTCCTGTCGTGCACTATGGTTGTTAGATGTCGGTAGCTATGGGGGTGTGGGAGATATGGGGGTTGAAAGTGGTCGACCTGTGGCAATTTCATACTTCTGCCAGAGACAAAAGTGTCATGGTGTATCACTTTTCAGCGAAAACTATTGATCACAGATAACTGGCGTTTGAGTGCAGTAGTAGCACGGAGTCACCTTTCGATCACAACAGCGGCCGAATTTCAGAAACTGTGGTACTGTGGTAGATATGGTGGTTGTAAGTGGCCGACCAATTATATTTTCGTATTTCGACTGTCTCCGCATATGTCACTTTTCTGCCACAACTACATAGCATAGAGCATTGGTGTTTGTGTTTGTTAGTAGAATCGTATCTCATGTAGTGCACTATGGTTATTAGATGTCGGTAGCTATGGGGGTGTGGGAGATATGGGGGTTGAAAGTGATCGACCTGTGGCAATTTCATACTTCTGCCAAAGACAAAAGTGTCATGGTGTATCACTTTTCAGCGAAAACTATAGATCACAGATAACTGGCGTTTGTGTGTAGTAGTAGCAAAGAGTCACCTTTCGATCACAACAGCGGCCGATTTTCAGAAACTGTGGTAATGTGGTAGATATGGTGGTTGTAAGTGGCCGACCAATAATATTTTCGTATTTCGACTGTCTCCGCATATGTCAGTTTCCTGCCACAACTATATAGCATAGAGCATTGGTGTTTGTGTTTGGTAGTAGAATCGTATCTCATGTAGTGCACTATGGTTGTTAGATGTCGGTAGCTATGGGGGTGTGGGAGATATGGGGGTTGAAAGTGATCGACCTGTGGCAATTTCATACTTCTGCCAAAGACAAAAGTGTCATGGTGTATCACTTTTCAGCGAAAACTATACATAGATCACAGATAACTGGCGTTTGTGTGTAGTAGTAGCACAGAGTCACCTTTTGATCACAACAGCGGCCGAATTTCAGAAACTGTGGTACTGTGGTAGATATGGTGGTTGTAAGTGGCCGACCAATTATATTTTCGTATTTCGACTGTCTCCGCATATGTCACTTTTCTGCCACAACTACATAGCATAGACCATTGGTGTTTGTGTTTGGTAGTAGAATCGTATCTCATGTAGTGCACTATGGTTGTTAGATGTCGGTAGCTATGGGGTGTGGGAGATATGGGGGTTGAAAGTGATCGACCTGTGGCAATTTCATACTTCTGCCAAAGACAAAAGTGTCATGGTGTATCACTTTTCATCGAAAACTATAGATCACAGATAACTGGCGTTTGTGTGTAGTAGTAGCACAGAGTCACCTTTCGATCACAACAGCGGCCGATTTTCAGAAACTGTGGTAATGTGGTAGATATGGTGGTTGTAAGTGGCCGACCAATTATATTTTCGTATTTCGACTGTCTCCGCATATGTCAGTTTCCTGCCACAACTATATAGCATAGAAAATTGGTGTTTGTGTTTGGTAGTAGAATCGTATCTCATGTAGTGCACTATGGTTGTTAGATGTCGGTAGCTATGGGGGTGTGGGAGATATGGGGGTTGAAAGTGATCGACCTGTGGCAATTTCATACTTCTGCCAAAGACAAAAGTGTCATGGTGTATCACTTTTCAGCGAAAACTATAGATCACAGATAACTGGCGTTTGTGTGTAGTAGTAGCACAGAGTCACCTTTCGATCACAACAGCGGCCGAATTTCAGAAAGTTTGGTACTTTGTTAGATATGGTGGTTGTAAGTGGCCGACCGAGGATATTTTCGTATTTCGACTGTCTCCGCATATGTCACTTTTCTGCCACAAGTACATAGCATAGACCATTGGTGTTTGTGTTTGGTAGTAGAATCGTATCTCATGTAGTGCACTATGGTTGTTAGATGTCGGTAGCTATGGGGTGTGGGAGATATGGGGGTTGAAAGTGATCGACCTGTGGCAATTTCATACTTCTGCCAAAGACAAAAGTGTCATGGTGTATCACTTTTCATCGAAAACTATAGATCACAGATAACTGGCGTTTGTGTGTAGTAGTAGCACAGAGTCACCTTTCGATCACAACAGCGGCCGATTTTCAGAAACTGTGGTAATGTGGTAGATATGGTGGTTGTAAGTGGCCGACCAATTATATTTTCGTATTTCGACTGTCTCCGCATATGTCAGTTTCCTGCCACATCTATATAGCATAGAAAATTGGTGTTTGTGTTTGGTAGTAGAATCGTATCTCATGTAGTGCACTATGGTTGTTAGATGTCGGTAGCTATGGGGGTGTGGGAGATATGGGGGTTGAAAGTGATCGACCTGTGGCAATTTCATACTTCTGCCAAAGACAAAAGTGTCATGGTGTATCACTTTTCAGCGAAAACTATAGATCACAGATAACTGGCGTTTGTGTGTAGTAGTAGCACAGAGTCACCTTTCGATCACAACAGCGGCCGAATTTCAGAAACTTTGGTACTTTGTTAGATATGGTGGTTGTAAGTGGCCGACCAATTATATTTTCGTATTTCGACTGTCTCCGCATATATCACTTTTCTGCCACAAGTACATAGCATAGAGCATTGGTGTTTGTGTTTGGTAGTAGAATTGTATCTCATGTAGTGCACTATGGTTGTTAGAAGTCGGTAGATATGGGGGTGTGGGAGATATGGGGGTTGAAATTGGTCGAACTGTGGCAATTTCATACTTCTGCCAAAGACAAAAGTGTCATGGTGTATCAGTTTTCAGCGAAAACTATAGATCACAGATAACTGGCGTTTGTGTGTGGAAGTAACACAGAGTCACCTTTCGATCACAACAGCGGCCGAATTTCAGAAACTGTGGTCGTGTGGGATATATGGTGGTTGTAAGTGGCCGACCAAGGATATTTTCGTTTTTCGACGAAAGGCATGTGTCTCCGCAGATTTATCGTTTCTGCCACGACTACATAGCATAGAGCATTGGTGTTTATGTGTGGTGGTAGAGTCGTGTCTGTTGTCGTGCACTATGGTTGTTAGATGTCTGTAGCTATGGGGGTGTGGATGACATGGGGGATGAAAATGGTCGACCTGCGGCAATTTCAAATTTCAGCCAAAGACACATGTGTCTCGGTGTATCATTTTTGAGTGAAAACTATCAATCGCAGATTACCGGCGTTTTTGTGTGGTAGTAACACAGAGTCACCCATCGATCACAACGTTGGCCAAAATTCGGTAACTGTGGGAGTGTGTGAGATATGGTGTTTGAAATTGGTCGATCATGAATATTTTCGTATTTCATCCAAAGACTTGTGTGTATCCGTAAATTTTGCTTTGCTGCCGGAACTATATAGCGCAGAAGACTGGTATTTGTGTGTGGTAATAGTATCGAGTCTCCCATCGTGCACTATGGTGGTTAGATGTCTACAGCTGTCAATGTGAATACTTTACAATCATGAACGAATTTGTGGGTACCAGCTATTATATTATAATTGTGGAAGTAATTTTCTGTCTTTTTGTTACGTTTTGACGACTAAATGGCTATATCAATATTGATGGAATTTAACAATGAAATAGTGTAGGAAGGACACAGGACATTTTTTCGGTATGAATAACAGTTTTAGTCACGAAATTTTAAGTACTTATCGAATGATGAAAGACAGACAGATTCGTGTGTTAGTCTGTAATGTTACGTTGGTTGCTCGGTCGCGCAGTCTGTTAGTGTTTGATTTGTTAATAAATTTCGATAAGAAACAAAACTTATTATTTAGTATAGAAGTCAATTTGCTCTGCACTGCACTATTCATTTGTGTCTGTATAAAAGTTTCTGGCACCAATTTGTCTTCCTTTTTGACATGCCTTACGGACGTAAACCTGGCCTAAGGTGCAGGTCTAGAAGACAATGTGCTGCTATTAGATTATAATATTCAGATGCTCATGTTGAATAAAGAAGAAAAACCAAGCTGAAATAAAGCTGCCATCAGTTAACCCCCCCCCCACTCACTCACACACACACACTCACACACACACACACACACACACACACACACACATCCCCGCACCTTCGCTTACGCGAAATATGAAACCTACCTAGCACAGATCACTGATGTTTATGGGTGGAGTTAGCATGGAGTTTCCAGTCGTGCACAACGTTGGCCGAATGCCGATAGCTGTGGGGATGTGGGAGATATAATGATTAAAGTTGATCAGTGCAGGGAGTTTTCATATTTCGACCAAAAATTCGTATCTCCGTATACTTCTCTTTCCTGCCACAACTACATAACATAGAACATTGGTGTTTGTGTGTGGTAGTAGAATCGTCTTTCCTGTCGTGCACTATGGTTGTTAGATGTCGGTAGCTATGGGGGTGTGGGAGATATGGGGGTTGAAAGTGGTCGACCTGTGGCAATTTCATACTTCTGCCAGAGACAAAAGTGTCATGGTGTATCACTTTTCAGCGAAAACTATAGATCACAGATAACTGGCGTTTGAGTGTAGTAGTAGCACGGAGTCACCTTTCGATCACAACAGCGGCCGAATTTCAGAAACTGTGGTACTGTGGTAGATATGGTGGTTGTAAGTGGCCGACCAATTATATTTTCGTATTTCGACTGTCTCCGCATATGTCACTTTTCTGCCACAACTACATAGCATAGAGCATTGGTGTTTGTGTTTGTTAGTAGAATCGTATCTCATGTAGTGCACTATGGTTATTAGATGTCGGTAGCTATGGGGGTGTGGGAGATATGGGGGTTGAAAGTGATCGACCTGTGGCAATTTCATACTTCTGCCAAAGACAAAAGTGTCATGGTGTATCACTTTTCAGCGAAAACTATAGATCACAGATAACTGGCGTTTGTGTGTAGTAGTAGCAAGAGTCACCTTTCGATCACAACAGCGGCCGATTTTCAGAAACTGTGGTAATGTGGTAGATATGGTGGTTGTAAGTGGCCGACCAATAATATTTTCGTATTTCGACTGTCTCCGCATATGTCAGTTTCCTGCCACAACTATATAGCATAGAGCATTGGTGTTTGTGTTTGGTAGTAGAATCGTATCTCATGTAGTGCACTATGGTTGTTAGATGTCGGTAGCTATGGGGGTGTGGGAGATATGGGGGTTGAAAGTGATCGACCTGTGGCAATTTCATACTTCTGCCAAAGACAAAAGTGTCATGGTGTATCACTTTTCAGCGAAAACTATACATAGATCACAGATAACTGGCGTTTGTGTGTAGTAGTAGCACAGAGTCACCTTTTGATCACAACAGCGGCCGAATTTCAGAAACTGTGGTACTGTGGTAGATATGGTGGTTGTAAGTGGCCGACCAATTATATTTTCGTATTTCGACTGTCTCCGCATATGTCACTTTTCTGCCACAACTACATAGCATAGACCATTGGTGTTTGTGTTTGGTAGTAGAATCGTATCTCATGTAGTGCACTATGGTTGTTAGATGTCGGTAGCTATGGGGTGTGGGAGATATGGGGGTTGAAAGTGATCGACCTGTGGCCAATTTCATACTTCTGCCAAGACAAAAGTGTCATGGTGTATCACTTTTCATCGAAACTATAGATCACAGATAACTGGCGTTTGTGTGTAGTAGTAGCACAGAGTCACCTTTCGATCACAACAGCGGCCGATTTCAGAAACTGTGGTAATGTGGTAGAGTATGGTGGTTGTAAGTGGCCGACCAATTATA
Source organism: Vandiemenella viatica (assembly GCA_031002005.1). NCBI lineage: Eukaryota > Metazoa > Arthropoda > Insecta > Orthoptera > Morabidae > Vandiemenella > Vandiemenella viatica. Next base: position 1,054 of record JARYHS010012983.1, on the reverse strand, counting down.
TTTTCGTATTTCGACTGTCTCCGCATATGTCAGTTTCCTGCCACAACTATATAGCATAGAAAATTGGTGTTGTGTTGGTAGTAGAATCGTATCTCATGTAGTGCACTATGGTTGTTAGATGTCGGTAGCTATGGGGGTGTGGTAGATATGGGGGTTGAAAGTGATCGACCTGTGGCAATTTCATACTTCTGCCAAGACAAAAGTGTCATGGTGTATCACTTTTCAGCGAAAACTATAGATCACAGATAACTGGCGTTTGTGTGTAGTAGTAGCACAGAGTCACCTTTCGATCACAACAGCGGCCGAATTTCAGAAAGTTGGTACTTTGTTAGATATGGTGGTTGTAAGTGGCCGACCGAGGATATTTTCGTATTTCGACTGTCTCCGCATATGTCACTTTTCTGCCACAAGTACATAGCATAGACCATTGGTGTTTGTGTTTGGTAGTAGAATCGTATCTCATGTAGTGCACTATGGTTGTTAGATGTCGGTAGCTATGGGGTGTGGGAGATATGGGGGTTGAAAGTGATCGACCTGTGGCAATTTCATACTTCTGCAAAGACAAAAGTGGTCATGGTGTATCACTTTTCATCGAAAACTATAGATCACAGATAACTGGCGTTTGTGTGTAGTAGTAGCACAGAGTCACCTTTTCGATCACAACAGCGGCCGATTTTCAGAAACTGTGGTAATGTGGTAGATATGGTGGTTGTAAGTGGCCGACCAATTAATATTTTCGTATTTCGACTGTCTCCGCATATGTCAGTTTCCTGCACATCTATATAGCATAGAAAATTGGTGTTTGGTGTTTGGTAGTAGAATCGTATCTCTGTAGTGCACTATGGTTGTTAGATGTCGGTAGCTATGGGGGTGTGGGAGATATGGGGTTGAAAGTGATCGACCTGTGGCAATTTCATACTTCTGCCAAAGACAAAAGTGTCATGGTGTATCACTTTTCAGCGAAAACTATAGATCACAGATAACTGGCGTTTGTGTGTAGTAGTAGCACAGAGTCACCTTTCGATCACAACAGCGGCGGCCCGAATTTCAGAAA